>RJWH01002560.1:189541-221710 GCA_004363575.1 Solenodon paradoxus | reverse complement strand
ATCGGTCTCACCCCTCAGCAGGCACAGGCACAGGGGATCGGTCTCATCCCTCAGCAGGCACAGGGGCGCACCCTCACCCCTGAGCAGGCACAGGCACTGGGGAGCAGTCTCACCCCTCAGCGGGAACAAGCAATGGAAATCAGTCTTGTCACTCAACAGTTACAGGCACAGGGGTTCACTCTCACCCCTCTGCAGGCAGAGGTACTGGGGATCACCCTCACCTCAGAGCAGGCTTTGGCACAGGGGATGACACTCACACCTGAGCAGGCACAGGGGATAACCATCACTCCCCAGCAGGCAGAGACACTGGGGTTATACCTCACTCCTGAGCAGGTACAGGCTCAGGGGATCATTCTCACCCCTGAGCAGGCAGAGGGGATCACAAATGCACTGGGGATCAGTGTCACCACTCAGCAGGAACAGGTACTGGGGATCACCCTCACATCTGAACAGGCACAGGAACAGACACGGGATTAGTATCACCCCTCAGCAGGCAGAGACACTGGAAATCACTAGCACTCCTCTGAAAACACAAACACAGCAAATCAGTCTCATCTCTGAGCAGGCACAGGCACTGGGGATCAGTCTTACTCCTCAGGAGAGACCGACATTGGGGATCAGTCTCACCACTCGAGAGAGACAGGCACAGGGGCTCACCCTCACCTCAGAGCAGGCACAGGTACTAGGTATAAGTCTCACCCCTGAACAGGAACAGGCACTGGGGATCAGTCTCAGCCCTCGGGAGATGCAGGAACAGGCAATCACTCTAGGTATAGGTGTCACCAGGAAGCAGGAACAAGCAACGGGGATCAGTCTCACCTCTGATCAGGCACAGGGGATCACCTTCACCCCTGAGCAGGAACAGGCACTAGGAGTCAGTCTCATCAATGAACAGGCACAGACACTAGGCATCACCCTCACCCCTAAGCAGGCACAGGCACTGGGGATCATTGTCACCCCTGAGCAGGCACAGGCACAGGGGATTACTCTCACCCCTAAGCAGGCACAGGCACTGGGGATCAGTCTTAGCCCTGAGCAGTCACAGGCACAGACTAAGGGGATCACTGTCACCCCTGAGCAGGCACAGGCACAGGCTGAGGGGATCACTCTCACCCCTGAGCAGGCACAGGCACTGGGGATCAGTCTCACACCTGAGCAAGCACAGGCAATGGGCATCAGTCTCACCCCTGAGCAGGCACATGCGCTGGGGATTAGTCTCACCTCTCAGCAGGCACAGGCACTGGGGTTCCCTCTCACCCTTCAGCATTCACAGGAACAGGGGTTCACTCTCACTCCTGAGCAGGCTAGTGTACTCGGGATCACACTCTCCCCTCTTCAGGCTCAGGCACAGGGAATCAATCTTACCTCTGAGCAGCTGAAGGCCTTGATGGTCACCCTCACCCCTGATCAAATTCAGGCCTTGCTGCCTCTCACTTCTGAACAGGTTCAGTTTTTGGAGGTCTCTGTCATACCTGAGGACACCAAGTTAAAGCAGAACCTTCCTGGTGCAGAACTTGTACCTGGAGTGGTGTTCACTGTCACTCCTGATAAAGCCTTGAGTATCACACCTACCCATGAGCAAACCCAAGCAGTTGGTGCACAGGCATTGGGCATTCCTTTCATTCTGGATCAGGGCCAGGCACCAGGAGTTTCCATCACCCCAGAAAATGCCAGGGCGTCAGCTTCTCTCCCTACTAGGCAATCTGTTAGCTCAAGCCGTAGGCAGTCCCTGGCACCATCTACTACTATTGCTGAGAAGTCCTCTATATTTGAGGTCTCTTCTACTCTACAGATACCAAAGTCTCCTGTTACTCAAACCCCCTTGGTCTCTGGGAAATCCCAAGGAAGGGAGATTTCATCTGGCGGTACTAAGTTTGTGGCACCACAGACTTTTCCTTCCTATGAACAGACCCTGTTTTCTAGAGGCCCAACCACCTCTCTACAATTACTAGTACCAGAGGTCCATCTCATCCCTGGGATGCTCCCAACACCTGGGGCCCCTTCCACTTCAGGGCCACCCCTGATACCAGAGACTCTTCTTAGCTCTAGGCAGTCCCTCTTATCTAAAAAGACTCTGACTCCCAGGCCACCTCTAAAAATAAAATCAAAAGTCCCTCCTGCCCTCAAGGAGCCCCTTATATCTGGAGTCCCACCCACCTCTACACAGCTCCCTGGTCTCTGGTCTCCTCTTGTTCCTGGGAAGCCTTTGGTTCCTGGGGAGCTCCTGGAATCTGGACCTTTAACGTGCTCTAAGCAACCTCAGGCACTTCAGCTCCCTGACAGCCCTGAGCAGTCTCCCTATCCACAAGACCGACCCACCCCTGAGCAGCATCAGACACCAAGGACCTTTGCTAGGCAAGCTCCTTCACTGTCAATTACTTCTACCCCTGGGCATCGTCCAACACTATGGGTCCCCTCACCCCCTGGAAAGTCCCAGAAAGAGTTATCTTCTTCAGTCTCTAAGAAAAGTAAAAGAATGGCTTTTATTTCCTCTTTGGAATCTAAATCAGTATTGGTCCAACCCAGTGCTCCAAGTTTCAAAGCACCTCAAGCCTCTTTCACAACGAAGTTCCCAAAGTCAGATATTTCAGAAACTTCTGAAGAAATCCAGAGACTCCATGATCCTTTTACTGTGGAACAATTTAGAACACTTCAGTCTTATCTCACCAGTTATAGGACAATATTACAAACCCCTTACATTGATGAGGGGGCCCTTTCCATGAAGCCCATAACATCATTACCTTCTTGTGCTACTCAACTACCCAAAACATCACAGATTTCATCTTCTGAACTGGACAAAAAACCTCGATTCCCCTCTATAGACAAGACCTGGATACTGACATCAGTTTCAGATACCAAGAAACCTAAGATGATGGTGCCCCCTTCCTCTCCCCAAGAGCTCAAAGAGCAGAGGTATTTTGTTGATGTGGAGGCGCAGAGGAAGAACCTGATACTCTTAAGTCAGGCCATAAAAGCTTCTGGACTTCCTTCACAGCTAAGTGCAGTAGCTAAGGATCTCATAATTGAGACATTTCATACAAATACTATTCGGCTGGGATACCTATTCCGCAAGTACATTGCCTATAGGCTGATTCAGCATGCAAGGTAGATAGAACTGTATTTCGGTTTTCTCATTTAGGTATTATTTAAAACATCCTCCCTCATTGCCCAATAAGTATATTCATATTAGTCAGATCAGATGTTCTAAAATATTCTGTTGTAGATTGTCTGTGGATTGGAATCATAATTAAGATAGCAAAAGATTTTTTAAAGAAATGTCATATAACCATTTTAGTCATTTGTATCTCTAGTAGAAATGCTAAGGTATATTTTGTGATTCATGGTTGATCTCCAAAATATCAGCTTCAGAAGTTTAGAGCTGCTTGCCGGTTATTCTGAGTTTTTTCCCATTTTGGGTTCACCAGAAGGTGTATGGTTATTAAAATGTAAGATGGCAGGTTATGTACAAGGTGTTTTCATAGCATCTTTGCTCCTAGAATAACTTGGAGAAAATAAGTCTTTGTTGTGATTCTTTTAAATTATAAATATGCAATAGGTTAGAGAAAGTGACAATTGGCCTGCCACCTTTATTTAGCATTTGTGTTTGAGGTTATCAACCAATTATCTTGGGGGGAAATTTTAACCTATAATTAGAAAAAGCCAAACTAAAATCTATAATAGAAAGGTTATCATTAATGATAAGAATGTCTTATATTATTTACTCTGTAAATGTCAAATATGTGTTCTAGGTTCTAAGGAGACAACAATGAATAAAACACAGTAATCTGTTCTCATGAAATTTATATTTTTGAGAGCTGAATTCATTTCAGAACTAAGAATTGGAACAATAAGATGGAAAATAAAAACTTGTCCGAGACATGATCAGAACTTTTAATTTCAAATCTTAAATAATCTGAGATTTGCTGGAAAATGTCTTATTCTATTCCAGTCTTTAGTTTTCTCTTTCCAGACTGAATATTTGTAGTCTTTTAAATCTATTTTACACATGAAAACTTTCATTCATTTGAGAATGTTAAATAACATGTTTTTGGTCATTCTTCTGTTCTCTTATGTCTTTTATTCCCTTTGTTAAATATAAAAAACTACTAATTTGCTGGTATAATATTTTAAAAAAACAAACGATAGAGTGAAAAGTTTCCCTAAGAGTCATATCTCTGGCCACCAGGCTCCTTCCCCAGGGCTACTAATGTATATCAATCCAGAAATAATATTTTCCAATTATGTAGAATAGTACATGTATACTCTTTTATATTTATTTAATTTAAATAATTATGTTATTTAATTTCTATCATCATTTACATATCACGTATTATATAACAGGTATATTAGTATATTAAGAATCTCTCATTCATTTTATAGCTTTATGATATTCCAAAATCTGGAATTACTAGAATGTACTTAACTTCTGATGGACATTTGTTTTCAGTATTTGGTACTGTTATCAATCTTGTATATACTTATGTATTTTCCTTGAAATAGAATTTTTGGATCAAAGTGGGTTTTGGAGTTTCTTATTATTTGTCGTCTCCCAGTCCTTGGGTTTTATGTGGTTTGTACCTTAGCTGCTTAGCCACCTAAGCCATGAGGGTGGGCCATGTTTTCTAGTTTTGATAGATTTTTGTCAAATTGTTTTCCTAAGAAGCTGCAACAATTTACATATTGATCAGCATTATAAAAAAGTATTTCCCCAGGATTCTACCCAAGATGGCAAACTAGTAAGATCTTGAGCACACCTACTCCTCAATGATACAATAAAACCACATATACAAACTATAGCCTTTGAAAAAGAAATGAAGATTAGGGAACCAGCATTTCCACAAGGAAAAGTGACAGAAAACATTGGAAAGGTTTGGAGGCACACCAACAATATAAGGGAAGTCAAACACAACATTGTTTTCAAAGCAGATGAGAAAAGGGGGGTGGGGGGGGCGGTGCAGCATGCAACAATACCCAGAAAGCAAATAGCAAAATGGAAGTAAAGAGTTACATATCAACAATCACCCTAAATGTTAATGGATGAACAGATGAATCAAAAGGCATAGAGTGAATGAATGGATTAAAAAATATAACCCAACTTTCTGCTGCATACAGAAAACTCATCTAAGTCCAAAAACAAACATAATTTCAAAGTCAGAGGTTGGAAGACAATCCTACAATCAAGAGGAAACCTAGCAAAAGCAGGGACAACTATATTTATATCTGATAAAATACACCTCCAACTAATGAAGGTAACAAAAGGTAGGGATTGACATTACACAATGATTAAGGGATCAATTCAGTAAGAATATATAACCTTTATTAATACATAAGCACCAAACAAGTATCTGAAAACTTAAAGACACTATTAATAAAACTAAAGAGACATTGAGAGCTACACAATAATAGTTGAAGACTTTAGTATCCCATTCATAAATGGTCAGATCAACCAGACAGAAAATTAACAACAGCCTTAAATGATGAATTAGAACAAATGGATTTAATAGATATTTATAGAATATTTCACCCCAATAATTCCAGAATTCCATTGTTCACAAGTGCTCATGAAAAATTCTCAAGGACACACCATATTTTGGAAAACAAAACAATTGTCAAAAAATGTATGAAGACTGAAATCATACTAAGCATCTTCTCATCACAATGTCATAAAACTAGAAATCAACCACAAAAACAATACTGGAAAATTCTAAACTATGTAGAAGCTAAACAATGTACTTCTGAATGAACTTTGGGTAAGAGAGAAAATCAGAGGTGAAATTAAAAAAGTACTTTGAGACATGAGAATGAAAATACAAACTATCAGAACTTACGGGATGCAGCAAAAGCATTAATAGGGACGTTTATAGCAATTCAGACATACCTCAAGAAACAAGAAAAATACATAAACAATCTAACTCTATACCTAAAGCACGTAGAAAAAGGACAACTAAAACGAAAGTGAACAGAAGGAAGGAAATAGAAAGTAAAACAAATGAAATAGAAATCAATTCAGAAGATCAATGACACAAGCTATTATTTGAAATAATAAAATTGATAAAACTTTGGTTATATTCACTAATAAAAAAATAAAGAAAACTCTCATAACTTGAATCAGAAATAAAAGGAGAGAAATTACAGCAAATACTTCAGAAATACAAAACATAAGAGGCTACTATGAACAACTATGTGCTCATAAACTGGGCAACCTAGAGGACATGGACAAATTTTTACACTCATACGGCCTACTGAGACTGAAGCAGTAAGAAACTGAAAATCTGAACAACCTATCACAAGCAAGGAAATTGAAAAATTTCCCAAAAATAAAAGTCTAGGACCAGATGGCTTTACTAGTGAATTTTACCAAACTTTCAGAGAAAAATCAATACCTACTCTTCTCAAGCTCTTCAAAAAATGAAAGAACAGGAAACACTTTCAAGCACTTCCATGAAGCCACATTATACTGATACCAAAAGCAGACAGGCATCATACAAAAAGAAAATTACAGAACAGTGTCTCTGATAAACATAGCTGCAAAAGTCCTCAACAAAGTATTAGCCAACTGAACCCAACCACACAATAAAACAAAAAACAAACAAAAAAACCATCATGACCAAGTGGGACTTATGCCAGGAATGCAAGGATGATTCAACATATACAAATCTATTAATGTAATGCACCACATCAACAAAAAGAAGGTGGAAATGTCATGAGCACATCAATAGATGGAGAGAAAGCATTTGATGAGATACAGCACCCAGTTAGCATTAAAAAAAAAAAACTCCAGAAAATAGGTCTAGAAGGAACATAATAAAGTCTATTTATGGACATAAGCCCTCATATTTGTGATATTCCATGTATATATGTATATATATATATATATATATACATATATACACATACGATAAACTCAATGGTGAAAAACTAAAAGCATTTCCTTTAAGATCAGAAATGAGACAAGGGTGTCCACTCTCACCACCACTATTCAACATCTTATTGGATGTCCTAACCAGAGGAATTAAGAAGAAATAAAAGAAAGCCAAGTTGGAAAAGAAATAAATCATCACTATTTGTATATGATATGCTAGTACACATAGAAAATCCTAAAGACAACCAAAAAATCTATTAGAATGAGTATAGTAAAGTACAGGCTACAAAATTAATATAAAAATCTGTTACATTTTTATATGCAAACAATGGGATAAAAGAATAAAATTAAGAAAACAAACCTATTTATAACAGAAAAATAATTGAATACCTCAGAATAAACTTAATAAAGGAGGTGAAAGACCTATACAATAAAAACTACAAGACATTGTCAAAAGAAATAGAAGATATAGAGATGGAAAAACATTCCATGCTCATGGTTGGAAAGAATTAACATTATTAAAATGGTCACCTAACCAAAAGCAATACACAAATCTGAAGGTCAAGATGGCAACCTAGTAGGACATGCTGGATCTCCTCTCCACAGAGCAACTAGAAATCACCTATTATTCAAACACACACAGCAGACACAGGCAGCAATCACCACAAGAGTAGGTGAAGGCACCAGGGTTCAGAGCTGTATCTCAGATTTGGGACTCCCAGTCTTGGAGTGGGGGGAGAAACGAAGTGGGTGGAACCACTGGAAAAAGCGAGCCTCCCAGGAGTTTCTCTGAGGGCAACAGAGAGGCCACCCAGCAGGACCAGAACACAGAATAGGAGGAGAGGGTCTGGGTGCGAGATGGAAGGAGGACCAGCACCCTAGCAGTTTGAGCGGGAGTCTACCCACCCCCAGGAAATTACACTGGGTGCCAACATAACCAGAAGGCAGCTAGGGGAATTTCCCCACCTCCTCACCCTATCCCACCATACTGCTCCAGAGCTTCAGGACCCGTGCACAGGAAATCCCATACCTAGGTTTAAGAAAGAGAATCCCAGAAGAAAGGATCCTTCAAGGCTACCCACAGCACCACCGTGGGTGGAAGTGGAACTTCTGACTGCTGATTCTGGGTCACCAACAAGGAGGCCATTATTGTTCAGAACTGGGCGAAGGCTCTGCATCACCCACAGAAACTCCAACCTCATAGGTTAAACTCTCGGGTCCCAATGCAGGACACACATAAGAATGTTAACAAATCCAGCCACTGGTGATTCCACACAACTCAAAAATTCTCAGTGTTCAAACCAAGATCCAGGCTTCTCTGGTGTAAGTTGATACCCTACACAATGCAGTCATTGCAGGGAAACCTAACCCAAAGAAACCTAAAGAAAATGCCAAAGAGAACGAAGATGCAGAGAAATATATGCAAACTGATGGATCCAATTAAAACCCCAGGGGAAAATCTGAATATGGCAGACATGCACAAACTACCTGAGGATGAATTTAGGGCAACAGTGATAAACATACTCATGGAAATCAAGAAAACAATAGAAAAGAAAAAGAACAACAAAAAGAGAAGAAATGAAGCCAAATATCAAAGAAATGAAGAACATGATAGTTGAATTAAAGAATTAAATAGAGGAATTCAAGAGTAGGATAGATGAAGCCTCCAATGGAATTAGTAAGTTAGAGGGTAGGGCAGGGGAATGCACTCAGGCAGACTAGCAAAGAAAGGAAAGAATGATAATTGAAAAAGCATTTGTGATTTATGGGATAACATCAAAAGGAACAACATTCACATCATAGGAGTCCCAGGAAAGGAGAGGATAGAGAAAAGGAGGCAGAAACAGTATTTTAAGAAATAGCTGGAAAGGAGGAAGTAAAACTCTCATTATTTGAAGATGACATGATTATATATATTGACAAACCTAAAAACTATTCAAAAACTACTGGAACTAATCAACGAATACAGTAAAGTGGCAGGCTGCAAAATCAATGCACAAAAGTCCGTTGCATTTTTATATGCAAACAACATGCTAGAAGACAATGAAATCTAGAAAATAACACCATTTAAAATAGAAGTAAAAAGAATCAAATATCTTGGAATAAATTTAACAAAGGAGGTGAAAACTACAAGTCCTTAAAAGGGATAGAGGATACAAAAAGAGATGGAAAGACATCCCCTGCTGCTGGTTGGAAAAAATCAAAATCATTAAAGTGGTCATCTTACCTAAAGCTATACAGAGATTTAATGCAATCCTCATTAAAATCCCATGAGCTTATTTCCAGGAGACAGAACAAAAAAAAACTTAAAATCTGTATGGAACAACAAAAGACCTCAAATAGCCAAAGCAATGAAAATAAAGAATTAATCTGGAAGGATTACACCCCCAAACATTGAGCTATATTACAAAATGATACTGATCAGAAACAGTATGGTACTGGAAAAATAACAGAGGCACAGACCAGTGGAATAGAACTGAATCGCCAGAAACTGAACTACTCACTTACAATCATTAATCTACAACAAAAAAGTCCTTTCAATAAATGGTGTTGGGATAAATGGACAGCCACATGCAAAAGAATAAACCCAGATCACTGTATAATGCCATTCAAAAAAATTAACTCAAAATGGACCAGAGACTTGGACATAAGACTGGAAACCATACAATTCTTGGAAGACAATAGGAAAGATGTTTCATGACATCAATCTTAGAGAGACCTTTGGGGACTCAATGTCAGCATCAAGATAACAAAAAGAAAAATAAGCAACTGGGACTACATCAAACTAAAAAGCTTCTTCAGAGCAAAAGAAAACATCACCAAAACAAAAATGCAACCTATTAACTAGGAGAAGATATTTGCATTTCATGTTTCTGACAAGGGCTTAGTTTCTAAAATATACAAAGAACTCATAAAATTCAATAGCAGAAATATAGACGATCCAGTCAAAAAATGGGAAGAGGTATTGAAGAGCCATAATTCAGAAGAGGATATACAGATGACCAACAAGCACATGAAAAGATGTTCTGACTTGCTGGCTATAAGGGAAATGCAAATCAAAACAACAATGAGGTATGTCACCTTACACCTGAGACACTAGCTATTATCCAAAAGTCAGGAAACAACAAACGTTAGTGAGAATGTGGAGAAAAGGGAAGACTTTTATACTGCTGGTGGGAGTGCAAATTGTTACAACCCCTATGGAAAACTGTGTGGGGATTCCTCAAAAATTAGAGGATGGAGGTTCATATGATTTCTATCATCCCACTTCCGGGTATTTACCCAAAAGATACAAAAACACTCATTTGCAGAGTTTGATGCACCCCCATGTCTACTGCAGCCCTATTCACAATAGCTAAGAACTGGAAACTACCTAAGTAATTAACCTGGATGGATCTAGAGAGGAATATAAATGAAATAAGTCAAAAGAGGATAGATACTAAATGACCTCACTCATAGGTGGATCGTTAATAGACAAAACAAAAGAATAGATGAAACACAACAAACACTTGTGCATTTGCAAAAGAACTGAGGTTACCAATAGGTAATGAGATGGGGTGGGAGAAAGTAGCTGGGGAGTTCACTGGACAATGGTGATTTGGTGGAGGGCAGGGTATGTTGACATGTATCTTAGGAATGGGGGACCTATACATATGAGCTTATTTTAATGTGTAGAATAAGTTATTATAAAATTTTTGAATGTATTTCCATACATCAAGACTAATAAAAGTATTATCAAACGTATTGGGGTTTTCTTTGGTAGTTTTATTAAGTGAGTTTAAGAATGATTTCATAGACTGAACCATCTGTATTTCATTTTCTGTGAATATTGTATGCAGATATTTTGCCCACTTTTTAAAAAGGAATGATACAGGCAGGAATGAAGGTGAGTAGGCAGGCAGGCAGGCAAGAAGAGAAGAGGAAGGAGCTTTTTATACGAAACCAGGGATATGTGGCCTGCACTCCTTAGGAGGTGATTGACTTAACCACTACTCCACCAAGCCTTTGTCCATTTTCAATTAGGCTATCAGGTAGATTTTAAACATTGATTTGTGGTGTGTTCTGGTTACCTAGCAGTTTAGTCCACTGGGCATAGTCCACATAACATCCCAAGGTTCCCAAGTTCAAGCCTTGGGGAACAACAATGAGCTAAATGGTATGGATAAAGCGCTTCTCCCTTTTCTCTCTTCTTACCTGCCTACCTACTCACCTTCATTCCTGCCTGTACCTTTTCTTAAAAAAGTATTAATTTGTGGAAACTTGAGATATTTAGAAAATTAGATGCTCGCGTGTTATTTTAAAAAATCGCCAAATTTCCCTTAGTGCTTGTGTTTTGACTTTGCTTTTGGTGGGTTATGCTTTGTAGAAAATTTTGATTTTTATGTGTTTAGGTCAGTATATTTAAAAAGCTTTGTATCTATTTAGAATGGTGCTCTCCACTCTAAGAAATTAAAAAAAAACCTTTAAAAAAATCTAAGTTTCTTTCAATATTTTTATAATTATTACTTTTTTTTGTTTTACATTTAAATGTTGATCCATATTTTCTGTTATGAGGTCATCTTTTTTTCCCCATATGCTTATCCAATTCCCCCTCCCATCATTAGTGTTGTTTACCAACAACATTATTTGTATTGTATTGCATTTGTCAACAAGATGTGGCAGAAATTGATGTTCATTTCTGTGCTGAGCTTGTCCTCTGAGACGCACCCCCGGAGTGTTCTTAACCTCTGAAAGATAACCTACAATGTTCAAGGTGAGGGCTATTCCACTGAGTCCCTGAGAGTATACCATGAATCTTACTACTTGTCAAATTTTGATGGATTTATAGTATGAACATAAATAAAATTTTGTTGTTTGTAGGCACTGAGATTTGGAAATTACTTATTAAAACAGAAAAACCTAACTATCTCCACAAATAAAATCTTATTCAAGAATATATCATTATATTCCTTTTTTTTTGTTCTGTGTCCATCCTTTGAGAGCATTTAAAGTTTTCATCTAGCTCTTGCATATATTTCTGTAAGTATATATCTTGGTATTTTAAATGTTTGTTGTTACTATTATAAATAGACACTCTTCTATGATATCTTCTAACTGGTCATTATGTTTATAAGTGACAGCTGGATTTCTGTCAATTTTATATACACTCATCTTTACTGTATTCAAGCAGATGAAAGTCTTTCAGTGGCAGTCTTGACTTTTTCAGGTATATAATCATATCCCCTGCAAATAACGATTTGTTGTTTTGGTTTTTTTCTCCCTGGCCCCAGACCTCAAAGTTGGGTCCTTTGGGCTTTACATGATCTGTACCTTAGCCACCTCAGCTGCCTGAGCCACAGGGGTGTGTCAATAATTTTTTTATATCTAGATTTTCCACTATTTAAATTCTTCTTTCAAATAGCTCATTTTCATCTTTTTGCTACCTGAAATTGGTTAGTACCTCAAGAACTAGGTTTATAAAATAGTGGTGCCAGGGCTAAAAGACCATCTTTGTTCATTTGATTTGCCCTAACAGCTAAGAGTGACTTTCCATGATTCCCTGTTATATTTTTCTAGGAAAATTAAGTTTAAATGATTTCACTTGCATTTATAGTCTCCTTTCTAGAAGTGCTGCAAAACATTCTTAATCTAGGTAAATTTCATTTTTTCCTCCATTTCTACGTAACTCAGATCACAAAAATGTAAATCCTTCTTTCACTGATATTTAAGTATAAACATGTTTAAAAATAGAGTGATGACAGTGAATCCTAATATTTGTCACTAAGAAAAATGCTGAAATATATTTTGTCACGTTAAAGAAATATACATTTGCTCCTTTTTATTAAGTTTTTTAATCAAGAATTGATGATTTCTATTAATTTGCTTAACCACATTTTGTTAAATGTGATTTCATTTTCACATATATTAAAGAAATTTTTTCTTAGATCTATTAATATAATTAATTACATTAAACTGTCCTTGCATTACTGTAACAAACCTATTTGTCCTTGGTGTAACCTTCTTTGAATGTGTTATGGGATTTGTTTGCTAATATTTTACTTAGAATTTTTTTTCCTTGATGTTCATTAGTAAGTTTGGCTGGATGTTTACTTCTTTCAGTGCTGTCTTTGTCAAATTTTGGTGTAATTTTAAGCTTGTATCCTTTAAAAAAAAGTTTATCTTCTTATATGTTTTGGAATAGCTTAAACTTAATAGCTTAATAGCTTAAACTTAGCTATTCTCTTTTGGGAGATTTCTCAATTTTTACATAATAGTTTGTTTAGACTGAATTTTTTTATTTAATAAAGTTTTATTTTTCAAAATGTATAGTTGGTGGGACATGTTCATGCATCTTCACCAGTAGCTGGGCATCTCCATCTTTGTTGTTTCTGATGTAAATAACTTGAGCTCTGTGCTTTGAAACCAGTTTAATAAGTCCTCTACTAAGGAGCTCTTGAAGGCTGCCCTGGTCAGGGAACTGCAAATCTTCAGTCACACAGACACAACAGCTGGGATTATAAACTTATAGTGGAGAACTACCTTAGAGTTTGTCCTAGGTGGCTTTGTTAAACAAGACTAGGTTACTGAACTTTTAACTTTGGACCATTTCTTTGTGTTGGCCCTACCCCTAGATTTGTTGACTGGGTCTTTGTCTTTCTTGGCCTACTTTCCAGCAGCTTTCTTTTTGCATTTGTTGGTGGCATTGTGAAGCTGGGAGAGCAGCAGCTACCCAGACTAGAGATTTTTAAAGCCTAATAGACATGAACTGACCTGTTTCAATAAAATCATTTAAAAATGGAAATATATATCAACATTTCATAATATTTAACATACAATTATAACTTAAAGCTCATTAAAAGTCAACTAATTTTTTAGAAAGCTCATTAATATTTAATGCTATAATAATCAAGTCACCAACAGATGTAACAAGGAATAAAATACTGACAGATTTAAGATGCCATAATAAGGATGACTAGGTCAAGAAGATCTAACATTTCATGTGAGAAAAAATATAAAGTATAATAATAAAAAGTATTTCTGAGTAAAGAAACTTTTGTAGGGCATCTTTAACTAAAGATTCTATATTTAAATGCTAAAATATAGTTTGAGAATTGTATTGCCAAATGATCAGTGTAATTAATATATCTTAGAAGAGAGTAGATAAAATTAGACCAGAAGATAACAATGAAAATTCATTTCCATATATATTGAAAAATGTCTTCAAAAGTACTAAATGTTATGATGGTTAGATAGAATAATTTAATTCATCAACATTTTTTGAATATCTACTACTTGCCAGGGATTGTGTTAGATCAGGGATGGTGGTGAGATGAGTAAGTGGAGTGGATGGCTACAAAGATGGATTCGCCCTATCTCTGCCTCGAATGCACCAAAAATCTACTCAGTGACAATCATACAAACAGATGGTTATATAGTAAATAGTGGAAAGAACAATGAAAGCATATATATGAAATATATAGGAAGGGAAAGTTAGGTAAAGTTTCTAGGAGACTAACCTTTGAATTATGTCTCAAAGAACTAGTAAAAGTCAGTAAGACCAAGAAGGTAGTCTAGTGAACAAACCAAGGGAACAAGAAGGAGCAGTATATGTATGTGTGTAAACTACTTTGTTGCTGGTAGAACACAAAGAATAAGGTAAATGTAGCAAGAGACATGACTGAAAAGATAGGCCAAATCACAGGAAAGCTAAGGACCTTTTATTCTATATATGATAGAGGATAACTGAAGAATTCTTAACATGAGAAGTAAAATGCCAATAATAAGGAAGATGGATTTAAGGAGAGTGAAGCTCATGCAGAGGCATAGGTTAGGACCAGATGGCATTCCCACAAAAGTTTTGAAGGAAATAATAAGAGGGAATTCTAAGCAAACAACTCCCTGCTGCCTAGAAGGGATTCTATGCTATCCTTCCCTCCTTCCCAGTCTAACCCTGGTCCTTGGGCCTTACATGGCCTGCACCTTAACCACTCAGCAACATGGGTGAGCAACCAGCATAACTCTTATTAAGAAGAAGAGTAGCTATGTCAAATAATGTGGTAGAGTCTGTAATAAGTAGAATCATTGTACTCTAGAAACAGTAGCAACTGATAGACTAAAAAGGAAATATATATATATATATATATAATAGGAAAATCAAATTTGTCTGATCTATAGCTCTTTGAGGAAGCATTGAATAGACAATGAGAAATTAAATGAAAATAAATTATTTAAATCTGGTTATGTACATACAGGGAGTTATAAAATATCTACAAGGAACACAAACTGTTGATATATTATTGTGTTTAAATTACATATGAGCAATTTAATTCAGAGAGTTCATCCTATTTGCCCAAGTCACCCAGCCAGTAAGTAGCAGAGCTGAATTCAAAACTGTCCATTTCCAAATTTCATACTACATTATACTATACTATACTACGTTGCTTTGAAGTAGGGAAATTCATAGCATATATTATCATCAATTAGATTTAACATATATATGTCAAAAACTATTAATGGTCCCTTATTGTCTACACTCCAACTCCAAATACAAAATCTAAACTTAAGGACTTTCATAATTTAGCCACTGCAGTCTTACTCCCCCACTATATCCCTTTTACACACCTGAGGAAAAAAAATCCCAGACTACTCATCCGTCCCAAAATATTAACTTATTTTTTTTAATTCGTTTATAGTATTCTCTCAACTTTGAACTCCTCAGCTCCTTCCCAACCTCTAGTAAGATTTATCGTAAAATATCGATACTGAAGGCTACCACCAAGATTTTCATTCAATAGGTCTGGGTAGCACCCTGGAATCTACGTTTTCAACAAGCATTCCCAAATGATTCAGTCCAGGTGATCAGGGTCCACATTTTAAGAACTATTAGTATTGTGGAAAGAAAAAAACTGTGTATGCTCCCCAGTTCTATTTATTAAATGTGACTTTAGAAAAATTACTTAATTTTGCTCAGATTCCTTTTCCTCTTCTGTAGAGTGGGGATGGCATAATCTTATCAGTTTGGCAGGCTCAAAGTGGGTGGTATACATTATAGTAAAGAAAGAAAGAGTATATTTTTATAACTGTTTTACAAGATCCTAGTTATCATCTTCCTATGAAGTCTTCCTTCTTTTTCTTGTTAAAATCAATTACGTTTTGTTTTGTTTTTTGCCCAAGCAGCTTGGTTATATTTCTATTTAGCATTTATTTTATTTTCTCTTTGACACATTCATTAGTCTCCCATTCTGGCTTATTAGTGCTTTGAAGCAAGGACACTGTCTTTTTATTAAGTGTATTAAGTACTTTCTATATTTCTTATACATATCAAATACTAAAGTAAAAACCCACACAACTATTTTGCCCTCTAAGGTAAATTTCATTGCAAATAAACATACTTAAGTTTTTAATATTGGTGTACCCTGGTGGCTTAGGTATGTGGTAGGAAAGACTGACATTAAAGTGTCTTTGGATGATATGGGACCTAGTGCTGAGTTTGTGTAACTTTTATCAATCTAATGTGTGTTGTTTTATTTTTTTTTAAGAAACAACATAATCAAACGAATACAAGCCATCCAAAACACTGGAAAAGGTTATGAAATTCAGAGCCTCTACATAATGCTTAGCAGAATCGATGACTATCAGAAAAAGGTGATGCGGACCTGGACAAAGAAGCAGAAGTCTCTAGAGCAGAAACGAAACCAGTGCCTGAGGGAAATGATGTACTTATTTAGCCAGGTAATTTGCTTTCAATTCCCTCTCCTCAGTGTGTTGGTACAAAATGATAAGCTTTGAAAATAAGTTACCAGGAGATACCATGATATATTTGTTTCTAGGGCTACTATAACATGTTACTACAAACTTGATGGCCTAAAAACAGAAACACATTCTCTCATAATTTTGAGGGGATGGGGGGAAAATAAGAGTGGCAATGTTGTGAGCTGTCCACCAGAAATCATAATGTCTAGGGCATTTCAGAAGATGAATAAGGGTATGGGATTAGGGAAGGCAGAACCTAGATAATGAAGTGGATATCAAGGAATAAAGCAAAACAAAAAGGGAAAACAGCAAATACATTGCACTGAATCAGGGTGGTAATATCTTATATAACTTTCATAATAACCCTGCATTATTATCTTTGTTTTAGAAATGAGGAGAGAGAAGTGCAGTAGAATTAGTAACTAACTCAAAGTCACCCAGCTAGGAAAGGAGAGGACTAAAGCTAGAGCTTAAGCAGACCAACATTTTACACATAATAGCTACCACCTCTGAAACTGTGTGTTTTGGAGATGGGGTGGAAGTTGAGAAGTAGATTTAAGAAGCAGGGAAAAAGAATAGAGAAAGAGTATTTGCAATTCTATAGAAAAGGAAGAGCCATAATTTAGTCTAGGGTCAACTTAGAATAGACTCTGATCCTTTCTTTTTGTTTTCCTTTTTCTGATTTGTATTTTTAGCTCCAGGAGACATATAAACTGAATCTTAGTCAACCTATCCCCTTGATCATTGACAAAAAACAGACATTTGCTTCTACCAAATTTGTTCAACAGCCATTACTAGAACTACTATCAGAAGACAAAAAATCTGACATATTCAAGAAATTCAGGTATGTCGAAGGAAAGATTGACATTAAATTTTCTTTGGATGATGTGGGACCTAATGCTTTTGTTTCTGCCCAGAAGCTTCCCGTTTCACAGTTGTGATTTGGAAGCAGGAAAGAGTCTATGGAAGTATTTATTTTCTTAGCTAATTTAGCGAGAACTTTATTTACGTATATTTCCACTTAAAATTCAACATGATTTTAAGTTCCTTTAAAAAAATTGAAGCTAATTCTTCCTATTAAGAAATTATTTAATGATACATAATGAAACAATGTACAAACATTGCACACAATCCCCCACCCCTTCTTTTTAAAGAAAGTAGACACTTTGGTAAGGGGAAGTTGCAGGGGCTGGGGTGGGGAAAGCCTGAATATGGTCCAAGAAGCTAAGGAGGTTGTTTTAAAAGGGATTACTAGGTGAAGTCATGGAAATGCAGTTTTGGTAACTAAGCAAGTTCTGCTTGCTTTAATCCATCTCTTAGTCAAAGGGGCCAATTAATTTTCCTCAGTGCCAGGGACAATATTATAGGACAGAATAGAGGGTATTATAGGACAGGGTGGTGGTGAAGAGAAGAGGGGAGAATAAGAATCATATGTTTTGACTGGTATGAAGTTCAAGAGAGTTGGTGGAAAATTGGCAAATAAATGTTTTCTGATTCTCTAGACAAGAAGACCAGATGGAAAACATCTGGAATACTGCTCTGTCCACTTCAAGCTACCCAATAACAGAAAAGACATCAATACATTCACTCTGGGTCCAGCTGGGTGGGTACCCAGATATTCCTATGCTGCTCCAGTTAGATGTTCAATCTACCCTCAGAAAATCTCTTGCAGCCATTAAATCACAGTAAGTTAAGAACAGGGAGAGCACCCTGTAATTGGGCCTTTGGTCATATATCTTTTGTTTCTCTAACTTGGGCTTTCTTTTGCAGCAGCAGGGAGTTGCTCAAAGTAGGTGCTTGGTATGAGGTTAGACTCACACCAGTCATAAAATAGTACAAGTAAATTCAGAGTTAGTTTTATGGTGTTTCCCTTCATAGGCCTTTGAATGTCCCTAGTGAAATAATATAAAATAAACGAAACAGTCATAACATCATGAAACCTAATCTAACACTAGATAGGTCCATGGTGAATTCCTACCCTAGGGATTTGTTATTGAAAGTACCAGAAAGACCACAGTAGGATGCTTTTGTCCACATCATGGTTCAGAAACATGACCTGAAATGCAGTTGTCATATCTAGTCCCAATTTGAGGTGAATTAAGTATATGATTCCCAGGAAACACTGAAGAGACTTGGGGAGAATCAGTAAGGTGGTCATGTGATTCCCTATTTTCAAATTCTGGTAAACCAGATTCTCAGTTAAGCCATTGGCAATTATTCCCATGGAAGTGAAGAGTTTTGGAATCTGCGTTATCTCTCTTAGGACAAAAAATTATTTAATGTTTGAAACTAAGAATAAGGTTGCCAGATGAAAAAGAAGATGTTCAAATTTATTGATTTTCTGTATTGATTTCTGCTCTACTTTTTATTATTTCTTTTCTTCTTTAGATTTAACTTGGTCTTTTTTTCTAGTTTTCCAAGGTTGAAGCTTAGCTTCATGCATAATGCAAATATCTTATAGTAATAAAATATTCCTAATTCCTCTCACTTATTTCTTGCATATTTCTGTCATTCATTTTATTATACTTTATATGTTATATGTAATAAATATATATAAAACACATATTTATATATACATTTTTATTTTTCTGAGAAAATCTTGATTTCTCTTTCACTTTTTAAGACTAAATGAACATTCAGTGCTATTTCCATCTAAACATTGCTTTTGTGGCATCCCACAAGTTTTGACATGTTCTTTTCAATTGATTTTTTTCTCTTGAGACTTCTTTGTTGACCATGTGTTACTTAGAAATATACTGTTTAATCTCCACATATTTTGGAATTTTCCAGTTATCTTTTTGTTATCAATTTCTAGTTTAACCCACCATGGTCTGAGAGCAGATATCAGATGATTTCTACTCTTTTAAGTTTTTCTACTCTTAAGTTTGTTAGGGTGTGTTTTATGGCCTAGAATGTGGTTTATTTTGGTGAATGGTCCATGTAAACTTGAAAAGAATGTGTAATTTGCTGTTGTTAAATAAAGTATTAAGGATAAAACTGAACTTGACAGCCCTATGGATCAACTGGACATAATTAATATCTATAAACTAGTTTATTTAACAACAGCAGATTACACATTCCACCTTCTGGATCTGTCCACTTCTGATAGACGAGTGTGAGAGTCTCCATCTATATAGTGGACTCGCTTTTTATCTGCGGGATTTTTTTTTTTTTTTTTTTTATGAAAAGTGCTGGCAGGAATGCAGGCAGGCAGGCAGGGAGAGAGGAGGAAGAAGCATTTTTATTTTATGTTACTTAGTTGTTCATCTTGGTTGCTTCTCCTAGATTTTGAACCAGGAACCTAGGGATGTGGTGAACTAAACCACTAGGTCACCAGGACACGCCAACTACTTGCAGTTTTATCAGCTTCTGCCTCACATAGTTTGAGACTCTTTTAGGCAAACATGAAGGATTATCATGTCATCTTGAAGTACAGATTCCTTTACCGTTATGTAAAACTCATTTTTAACCCTTGATAAGTTTCCTGGCTCTGAAGTCTTTTTGTCTGAAATTAATATAGCTACTTCTGTTTTATTTTGATTCCTATTGGCATATGTTTTCTCTACATTTTTTTTTTTTTTTTTTTTTGGTGGAGGGAAAGGAGGCAGGCAGGCAGGCAGCAGGTAGGAAAGAAGAGAGAGGAGAAAGAAGCATGTAGCTGTTGATTTTAGTTGTTACCCTCCCCATCCTGGGCCGTGAACCCAGGTCTTTGAACTGTATATAGACTGTTACCCAGGCACAGGCTTAACACCTGAGGCACCAGGGTGTGTCATCCACATCTTCACTTAAAAAAAAAAACAGAAAAAAAGGGGCAGGCAGGCATGAAGGAGAATAGGAAGGCAGGCAGGAAGAGAGAAGGAGGAAGCACTTTATTTTTACTTAGTTGTTCACATTGTTACCTCCAGCCTTGGGTCTTGAAACCTAGAGCCTGGGATGTAAGTGGGACTGCTCTTAGGTATGCTAGACTGTTAGGCCACCAGGGCACACCCCATATATTTACTTTTAATCTATATATGTAGATTAAAGATACAGTCTGTAAAGACAGTCATGTGCTCCGTAACAATGTTTTGGTCAATGATGAATTGCATATCAATGGTGGTCCCTATATGTAGTGTTTGTGTGTAGTAGGCTGTACCATCCCCAAGGTTTGTTTAAGCACTCTATGACATTCACACAATGACAAACTTGCCTGATAACACATTTCTCAAACTGTATCCCCACTGTTTGGCAACGCATGACTGTACTTAGTTTCTTGCAACAATGCATAGTTGGATCTTTGCTTTGGATTTACTCTGGTAATCTTTTTATTATTGTATTTATATCATTGAGATTAAAGTGATTATTGATAGTTCAACATATTTGTTATTATTTCCTGTTTATTGCCCTTTTTCTTATTTTTGTCATCTATACTTTTTTACCTTTTGTGGTTATGAGACTTTGTAATCCCATATTATCTCTTTTCTTATCATTTATACTACCATTATTACTTTTTTAAGTTGTTGCCCTAGAGTTCACACAATACATTTACAACTAATCCATGTCCACTTTCATATAACACCATGTCAATTCATGGGTAGCACAAATACCTTATAGTAAGTATTCCTAATTTCTCTCTCCTGTCTCTTGCATATTCCTGTCATTCATTTTTATTATACATAATTACATGTTATAAACATATACAAATATACTTTTTCAGAAGTATTTATTTTAATCAGTTGTTCATCATTGGTTGTCTCCCTGGCCCGGAGTCTTGAACCCAAGACCTTGGAATGTACATGGACTGTGCCTGGTTTAAACCACTAGGCCACCCAGGCGCACCCAAATGTTTGGGTTTTTTTAAAGGAAAGGTGCTGGCAGGAGTGAAGGCAAGTAGGAATGAAGGCAGGAAGAGAGGAAGAAAACATTTTTATTTTATTGTTCATCTTGGTTATTTTCCCTTGCCCTGGGTCATGAACCCAGGTCCTTGGGATGTATGTGGACTGCACTGGTGGATCGAACTGCTACTCCACCAGGGCATTCCAACATTTGTATTTATATACACACACAAAAAAAAAATGCATCTGTAAAGTCTCCTGCCCATTTTAAAGATATTTTCACAGGGTATAGTATTCTAAATTGGTGGGGCAGGGTTCCTTTTAATTTTAAATATTACATTCCCCTCTCTTGCTTGCATGGTTTTTGAGAGGGCGAATGTAATTCTTATCTTTGCTCCTCATAAATAAGCTGTTCCCCACCCTGCTATTTTTTTAAAGATTTTTTTTCTCTATCCTTGATTTTTTTCAAGTGTGAATATATATACACAACTCTGTGGACACAACTCTGTGGTGTGTGTGGGGTGTGTGTGTGTGTGTGTTTGGGTTATTTTGGCATTTAGCCTGATGTTCTCTGAGTTTTCTAGTTCTGTGCTTTGGTTGGTGTCTAACATTAATTTGGAGACATTCTCTATCATTATTGCTTCAAATATTGCTTCTGTTCACTATTCTGTTTCTTCCCATTACAAGCATATTATACAAAAAGTATAGTATGTGTTGTCCCAGTCTTTGGGCATTCTGTTCTGGGTTTAGGGATTGAGTTTTTGATTTTGGTTTGTTTGTTGTCTTTTGTCTTTTCTTTTTTGTTTTGAAATTTTCTAGTGTCATGTCCTCAAACTCAAAAATTACTTCCTCAACAATACTCCATTTACTAATGAGGCCATCAACGGCATTCTTCATATCTGTTAGTTTTTTTTGACTTCTAGCATTTCTTTTTACTTCTTTCTTAGAATATCCATC
The DNA here is from genome assembly GCA_004363575.1 of Solenodon paradoxus. Taxonomy (NCBI): domain Eukaryota; kingdom Metazoa; phylum Chordata; class Mammalia; order Eulipotyphla; family Solenodontidae; genus Solenodon; species Solenodon paradoxus. Next base: position 199,345 of record RJWH01002560.1, on the reverse strand, counting down.
TCTCAGCACACCATGGTGGCTCAGGTGTTAAGCCCAATGACCCAGGTTCATGACCCAGGACCCAGAGGAACAACCAAAATGAACAAATAAACAATGTCTTTTTTTTTTTCTTTCTTTCTTCCTGCTGTTGCCTATCTTCATTTCTGCCTGCTTCTTTCCTCTTTAAAAAAAATATCTAAATATTCATCTCTCTGCTTACATTAGCCAATTGTTACATGCTTTCTTCTTTTTCTATTTTTTCTACTTTTTCCATTACAGCCTTTAGTATATTAATCACAGTTGCCTTAATTCCTAATCTGATAATCCCAGCATCCTGCCTCTGGTTCTAATGCTTACTCAGTCTCTTCAGATTCTTCCACCCTTTTAGTATGGTTTGTAATTTTTTTTTTAATTAAAATCTGGACATGATGCACCAGGTCAAAGGAGCTCTGGCAAATACGTCTTTAGTGGTGTGCTGGTAAAAGTGTGAGGGAAGGGGACATTTTATAGTTCCATGATTAGGTGTCAGTCTTTTGGTGAGCCTACCCTCTGGATTGTGCACATTACTAGTACTTAGCATTCTCTACTCCCAACCCCCAACACACAACAGCTCTCCTGAGGGGTGGGGGACAGCATGGCTACAGGAAGCTGTAATTGGGTATTTTCCTTTCACCTTAAAAACTAGATCCAGCTAGATGGATAGTTCCCTTACTCCACATAGGTTATGCTTTGATAAGACCTCAACAGGTTAGACTCTGGTAAAATAGTTTCTCTTGAGGAAAGACTTTGTTAAGAAGCACAGAATATGGTATGCCCTGGTGGAGTAGCAGTTAGGTTAATCACCTCTGAAGGAGCACAAGCCACATACTTCTGGGTTTGAATCCCAGACCTGGGGTGGGGTGGGAAAAACAACCAGTGTAAATAGCTAAAATGGAAATAAAATAAAAGTGCTTCTTCCTTCTCTCTCTTCCTGCCTGCCTGCCTGCCGGCGCGCCTGTATTCCTGCCTGCCCATTTTCTTTAAAAAACAAAAAGGCAAAGAATACTCTGGTATATTTCAGAATGGTTACTGTCCCCTTTGCTCTGAGGGATCCATAAGGAAATTTCTTTGCCATTTCCACTGTGTGAACCTGATCATTTCTGGAGTTTCCTTTGACTGGGTCCCCTGGAGTTTTTACACTCTTAGATTTGTCCATACTGCACCTCAAGCAATTCATCAACTATAGTTGAGGTTTTACTATTGGGCAGTGGTCTGTGGAGATATTTGCTTTAGTATTATTGTAATATCTTCCTGACTTTCCAATTTGGAGGCAACTGCTAGCCGTGTGACCTCATTTCTCTGATGAATCTAGGAAAAGTTGATAATTAAGTTTATTCAAATTTGTTGCTTGCTTTCGGGCCTGAATAATAATCTCTTTAATTTATTTTTCAAAAATTTTCTGTGCACTTACATTTTGGTTACAAAAATAGGTTCCTATTTCATGTTTTTAAAGTTGCTTTGTGTTTCACATAACATCTTTGAAATTTTTCTCAGTTAACTTACACCATCATTTTTATTGGTTGTATGATATTCATTCTATGGATCTATCATAATCTAGTGAACTGTTCTGAGAGAAATTTGGATATTTTTCAACCTTAAAAATAATGGTTCAGGAAATACCCTTGCACAAGTTTGTGTAGCTCTCTATGAAAAATTCTATTAAAAATAACATTTTTTCTAAATACAAAAGTAATGCATGTTCATAGAAAATTTGGGAAATAAGGACAATAACAACCACCGTCAATATTTAGACCATGTTTTAACTTTAAAAATAAGAATACTGTTTACTAAATAATAAAGATATTGTCAATTCCTTCTTTTCTGATTTTGGTTCTAAGAGACATTCTATCTTATTAAAGTGACTTTTATAAAAATGGATTACATACCAATTTTACTAATTTGTGAGCTCTAGAGGCAATCTTATTTTCTCCATGAATCATCTATTTTTCCACAAATGTATTTAAGGACAATTTATAATAAAAATAATTTTCTTTTTTCCAGGTTTAAGAATATTCCCAAGTGACTGTAAGACTAAATACAAGTATATTCATATCAAAGTAAATTTCAATGTCTCAGTAAAATGCCTGTTTTGCTCTTTCATGTATATGCATTGCTTTGTCTATTCTTTGCTTTTATAGCTTGTCTTTAGGTTCAAAGGTTGAATATCTTCATTTCCAGACTATTACCATGACCATTTAAGAAAAGCTACCTTCTGCTCTGATTACAGAAATACAAAGATTCAACAAACTCCAGAATAGGTTGTCATAAAAGGAACATTATATGACCTCTGACTTGATGTCTCAACTCAAAGCAAAAGATGCCCCCAAAATAAGGCATGAACAGATATTTTTAAAAAATAAAAGGAAAATAAAACCCAGCAGGCCCCAAAGGGTTAGAAGGTAAAGAAGGGAAATAATAGGTCTAGATAGAGGAGGCTCCCAAGAGAAGAGAAAAAAGCAAATGAGATAGGATAATATGTGAAGAAAACAAGTGAGAATTTGGAGAAAAACTGATATTGAATGAGCATATGGGGTATTAGAGTTGACATGGAAGAAAATGAATACTTAGTGATATTTTAATGAAATTTAATGACTCCAAAGGCAAAGATAAAATTCTAAAAGCTTTCGGAGAAGAGCAGCAAACCTACCAAAAACAATGAACAAGAATGATGTCAGACTTCTTAAGAGCAACACTGGAGGCACAAAAACAGTATTTCTAAAATACTAAAAATAGATCTTTTGACCCTAAGTTCACATTTTTTAAAATATTTATTGAGGTAACTTTGATTTACACAATAATAAAAGCCCATATATGTAGGTTCACCATTCAAATATATGACAAGACTCCACACCTACCACTAAATTACCAAAAGTCTTCCAACACTGCCCACTGGACCCCACACCACCACTTTCTTCCTCCTTAAGCTATTATTTAAATGTGAGAGGACAATAAATATATTCTTAGACCATCAAGGTCTTAACAGACTGTCACAAAAATCCTCTCTGAAAGTATTTTTGGGATAATCTATGAAACAAAAAAATTTAGGAAATGTCATCAAATAAAAGAATGAGAAAACAACTTTGTGAAATCTGTTGTTTAAGAAAGTATAAAATATGTAAATTATTATAAACTTATCAATACCTATCTCTTATCTGGAATCTGGAATAAAAACAAGGTAAGGGACAGGATACCACATCCAGAGAGAGGTAAGAGTGTTTTGTTTTTTAAAACAAAGGTACAGGCAGGAATGAAGGTGAGCAGAGACAGGAAGATAGGAAGAGAGGAGGAAAAAGCACTTTATCTCATTTAGTTGCTCATCTTGGTTGTTCACCTAGCACTGGGACACAAATCTGGGTATCTGCAATGTACATGGATTGTGCCAGCCAAAGGCAGATGGTTAAAGCACTGGGCATGCCAAGAATATATTAATGTGTTTGTTATGCTACTTTTCCTCTCTCCCTTCCTCCCTCCCTCCCTCCTTCACTTCCCCTCCTCTTTAAAAAAAAAATAAATAAAAATAGTATTTGTCCCTTCTTTAACAACACCACAGATGTGTTGATAATAAGTTACATAAACTGGGAACAATAAATCTAAGAGTCTTAAGTTAGGAATAACCAATGGAAGAACAAATAAATAATGCATGCCTTTTAAACCCACAGAAGAAACCTGATTTATTCAAGAAAATGAGTGGGGGAAAGGAACAAAATTTAAACTCAGATGGAATAAAAAAGTTTTAACTTTAAAAGCTACTTATGTTAAAGTCACCAAAATTAGAATTCGCAGACTAAATTAATAACAAGATCTAGAAATATAATATTTATAAGAGATATATCTAAAAGAATAAGAAAGTTAAAACAAAGATATGATGCTGGCTATCAGGGAAATATGTAAATTAAAACAACAATGAGATATCACCTTACACCTGAGAGACTGGCTATTATCCAAAAGTCTGGAAACAACAAATGCTGGAGAGGATGTGGAGAAAAGGAAACACTTTTGCACTGTTGTTGGGAGTGCAAATTGGTGCAACCCCTATGGAAAACAGTGTGGAGATTCCTCAAAAAACTGATGATGGAAATCCCATATGATCCCGTCATTCCACTTCTGGGCATCTACTCAAAAGATACAAAAGCACCCATCTGCAGAGATATATACATCTCCATGTTTACTGAAGCCCTATTCACAAAAGCTAAGAATCGGAAATTATCTAAGTGCCCAAGATCAGATGAATGGATAAAGAATGTGTGGTACATATATACAGTGGAATACTACACAGCCCTTAGAAGAGATGAAACTGTCATTTGAATCAACATGGATAGAACTAGAGGGGATTATGATAAGTGAAATGAGTCAAAAGAAGAAAGATAGATACCAGATGACATCACTCATAGGTGGACTGTAAATATACAAAACAAAGGAACAGATGAAACATAACCAACCCTGAAATATTTGCCACAAAACTGTGGCAAAAGGAAACGGGGCAGGCGGGGAAAATGGTGGCACAGCCCACTCGACAATGGGGAAGAACACTAGGTGATTTGGTGGCAGGCATGGTGTGTTGAAACATAGCTAAGAAATGGGGAACTTATACATAGGAAATTATTTTAATGTGTAGAATAATTGCTACAACAAAAAAGAAAAAAAAAAACATTTAAAAAACAAACAAATAAAGAGATGAAAAAAGGAAAATGTAAACCAAAAGATGTACCCTGGTGGCCTAGTGGATAAGGCCACTGGGCACATTTCACATTCATACCAAGGACCCTGGTTCAAGACCTGGGGCCAGGGGGGACAATCAACATGAATAACTCAACAAAATAAAGTGCTTCCTCCTCCTCTCTCTTCCCATCTGTCTTACCTACTCACCTTCATGCCTGCCTATACCTTTCCTTTAGAAAGTAAAATGAACCAAAGGAAAGTCAAGCATCCATCTAATATTAGACAAAAACAGAATTCAAAACCAAAAACATGACTAGAAGCAAAGGGAGATAATAGATGAAGAGTATGTTTTGAGGCCTTGGTGGAGCTGCGGTTAGGTCAATCGCCTCCAAAGGAACAAGCTTCCCCAGGCTCCAGGAAACTAAATAAAATATAATTAAAATTAAATAAAATAAAAAGATGCATCTTCTTCCTCTCTCTTCCTACCTGCCTGCTCATGTTCATTCTTTGCCTGCAACTTTCCTTTAAAAAAAAAAGAATATGTAATGATCATTAACATATGTAACCTGAAATATGTAAAGCAATAACTGATCCCTGACCCTCCCCTGATAACACTGACTCACCTACTATCCTCTCTGTTTTAACTCCCACATTACCCTTATCATTAGGCCTGGAAATGAGGTGGAGTTCTTCCTCATTCCTCAATGTACTTCCAGATCATTGTCCCTTACTCTCTCTAATAATGCTGAGCTTTAAATTTACTTTTATCAGACTATATACTCATTGCCCTCCCTTGATGGAGTTATTCATTGCATCCTTGTTCACTGTCACTCTATCCAGTACTTTGTCAAAAACCATAGAAATCCCTAGTATAGATCTTTCCAACAACTGTCCTCTCAACATTTGGTTCTATTCTCCTTCAGTGATTTAATTCTCTAGCCACTAGCCATACCTCTGATCTTTTCATTACAAAACAAAACCCCTGCAGTTCTTCCAAAATCTCAGTTACGTATATAGCATTCTTGAATCCTCACCACTTAGAACACACTCTCCTCTAGTACCTCATGTCCAACAATCTTATGATTCTACCGGGACCTTTACTTCATTGACTCAGCCCTTCCCATTCTCACTTGGTGATTCAACTAAAATTCCATGAATAATTAAAATCAGTCCCTGGCATATACTCTCAACTCAAACTCACTTGCTATTCTCTTGTTCTGAATACTACTTGGCTGACCACAGCCATGCTTAAATCAAATTTCTCTGCCTGCTCCACAGCAACACACTGGCAACTGAATGTGACTTCAGAAAAGCATTCAAACTTGCTGACTGGTCTTACTTTAATTATTAATCTCAAGGGGCCATGTAATGCTGCCTGGTATATACACTATCTATTTCCCTTATACAGTCCCTCTGATTTTCCTAGACAATTCTGTATAATCTATCTCCTCAAATCTCTAAGGCTTTCTCTTTCATCTTTCTTAGCTAATAATTAGATCCCATCTCCTCTCTTCTATTCAAGAATAATGTCTCCCATCTCTCTACCATTAATTTTTCTTCCTTAACATGTTATTTTTCTCAGCTTACAAAAAAAATCTCTTTAATCCACTTCCTCAACTAGCTCCTACCTCATTTTTCTCCTTTTACAGCAAAACTCCTTTTAAAAATTGTTAACTTGTTGGGGTAGTGGTTAAGACTGACACCTCCAGCTAAGCACAGTCCACATACACCCCAATGACCCGGGTTCATGTCCTGCATCCTAGGGGTAACAACCAATGTGAACAACTAAATAAAAATAAGTGCTTCTTCCTCCTTTCTCTTCCTGCCTGCCTGCCTACTCACCTTCATTCCTGCCTGTTTCCTTTAAAAAGAAAAAAGTTATGTAAATTCTGTCTCAAATATCTCTCCTTTCCTGAATCCACTCTAATCAAATCTTTACCCACAACTTCATCATTGAACTCGCTCCTAGTAAATTCATATTGTTAAATCCAGTGGTCAAGAGTCAGTCCTCCTCTTACCTGAGCTATCAACAATATTTGAAACTGCCGATCATTCTCTTTCTTTGAAATAAGTTTTTCACAAGACTTCCAGGATATCATGCTCTCTAAGTTGCCTCCTACCTTTCTGGTCACTTCTACAACTTTTTGCTGGTTCCTCTTCATGCCCCTAACCTCAAAATACTGGAGAGATCCAAAGTTTACTCGTTGTACTTTTCTGTCTACCCTCTCTTGATGTCTTACTCAGTTTTACATCTTCAAATTATAAACACACACACACACACACACACACACACACACACACACACACACACACACATTTACTGATGACTCCAAATTTATATATCAGCCTTTATGCCTCTGAACTTTGCCCCTGAATTCTAGTCACATATATCCAACAATCTACTTGATATTTCCACTTGGTTAGGCGGCTGATAGTCTGAACTAAGCTGACTTCTTATGCTGTGACCTGGTAACTTTTTGCCTTGAAATTGTAGCTGGAATTTATCTTATATAAAATAGCTAAGTTTTTTTTTTTTTTTTTACTTATTTCTGTGCATGTGTATTTATATTCATATTAGCCTTGAATACCTATTTTTATCTCTTTACTTTCAACTTGTCCCTACTCTTTAATTTTAAGTATAACCTTTATAAATAATATATTCCTAGATCTTAAATTTTAAATCCATCTCTTCTCTTTTATTCAAGGACAATGTTTAAGAATCAATGTAAGTTTCTACCTTCCATAGATAGATTTAGACAATTAATATTTATTATAATTTTATAATAAATTTTGCCATCTTATTTATAAAGATGAATAAGATGGACAACTCTCTAATGGGCTATTTATGAAAAAAGATGCAAAAAAAATCAAATGACATAATGAAATCTAGGGAACTAACTACAGATACAGTAGAGCTAGAAAACAATATTTTACTTAATAATAGCTAATAAACACTAACATAATTTTTTGAAATATGCGAAAATTTGCAGAAGAAATTAAAAATGTAAACAGACTAAACAGCTATAAATTGAATAAGTAAAAAAGTTCCGTTAGAAAAAAACCTTAGGCTTTTTTTATACTGTTTTACCAAACCTCAAGGAAGAGAGAAAAAAGGAAAATCTGCCAAATAATGTATTCCAAAATTAGATAATTCAAGAAAAGGGAAACATGACCCATCTTACTGATGAAAATAGATTTTAAAAATAGATGCAAAGCAAATGAACAGATAAAACAAAAGGCAATCCTTAGTCATTAACAACAGAACTGAGGCTACCAGTGAGAAGTAGGGTGGAGGGTGGAAGTACATGGTGGTAACATCCAGTGGACAGTGTGAAAGATTTTTGGTAATTTGGTGGTGGCCAGAGTGTGTTATCATATATTGGAGGAATGGTGAACCTACACACATGGGTTTGTTATTTTGTAAATCAAAGTTGCCTCACTAAATAGTAAATTTTAAAAAATAGGTGCAAACAAATATTATGTAAGTGAATTCCACAGTTAAGGTGTTCCTCCCAGAATCCAAGAATGAGTTAACATGAGAACATTATCAGTGTTACTGACTATACGTATGGATTAAGAGAAAAATCACATGATCATAATGAGTGATACAGAATAAAACATTTGATAAAGTTAAATATTTATGTTTTAGAATTCTTCAGAAAAAGAGAAATAACTCTTTACACTGAAAATAATGAACCAGAAATGGCAAACTACCATTCACAACAACACCAAAAACTATAAAATATTTAATAACTCACAAATAACACAATATATTTATTCTGAAAAATTTTAAACTACTAAAGGACATTTTAAAAAGCTTTACAAAAACAGACTGTATCCTTGGATAAGAAAATTAGCTTAATAAAGATGTTAGTTATTTCAAAATTAATCTAAATTCAAACTGTTAATAAATGTTAATTGAAATGTCTTTCTTTTTTTTGTAAAGGAAAGGTGCAGGTAGAAATGAAGGCAAGTAGGCAGGAGAAGAGAGGAAGAAGAAGCACTTTATTTATTTTCATTTAATTGTACATCTTAGTTGCTTTCCCTGGCCTAGAACATGAGCCCAGGTACTTGGGATGTATATGGCTTGCGCTTTGGCCAGAGGCAGCTGACCAAATCACTACTCCACCAGGGCATGCACTTGAAATTTCTTTAAACTTGACAAACACATTCTAAAATGTATATGGAATAGTAGCCCATTTTCTTAAAAAGGCAATTTAAAAAAAAATTTAAGGTGTGCCCTGGTGGAGCCACAGTTTGGTCAACTGCCTAGAATCCTGGGTTTGAGCCCTGGTGGTAGTGGACAAGGAGGGACAAGCAACCAGTGTCAACAAATAAATAAAAATAAAATAAAGATGCTTCTTCCTCCTCTCTCTTCCTGCCTGCCTGCCTACTCACCTTCATTTCTGTCTATGCCTTTCCTTTTAAAAAAATAAAATAAAAAGGGAATAATAGTAACTATCGAGACCTAGCACATTACAGAAATTAAGACAACAGCAGCAGCAAAAGATACAGAAGAACAAATAAACAAATCAACAAAACATGTAGAGAGCTCAGAAACAGACCCATAAAATACACAGTACTTGTCATATGAAAAAGGTTGCACCACAAAGATGGCAAAGTTATGAGCAAAGAACAGATTATTTAGAAATTATTTTGATAAAACTGGCTCACAATATGAAGAAAATTAATCCAAGCCTCTACTTTACACTAAATACAATGGTTAATTTGAAATGGATTAAAGATATAAGTGGAAAAGTAAAATTAAAGATAATGGGAGAAAATACAGGAGAATATCTTTGTGACTTAAATTAGGGAATGATTTTATAAACAAGATCCAAAAATACAAAACTTAAATTACGACGATATACACTTTAAATATTTTACAATTTTGTCGGTACGCCCTGATTAGGTCTGCTGCCTGTGGCTGAGCATGGTCCACATACATCCCAAGGACTGGGTTGAGTTCACCTCCCAGGTCTAGGGGAACAACCAAGATGAAAAACTAAATAAAAATAAAATGCTGCTTCCTCCTCTCTTCCTGCCTGCCTCTGTTCACCTTCATTCCTGCCTGTACCTTTTCTTTAAAAAAAAAAAAAAAAAAAAAAAAAAAAAAAAAATTTTATT
>RJWH01002560.1:0-189441 GCA_004363575.1 Solenodon paradoxus | reverse complement strand
AAATGATTAATAACCAAATCTTGGTAAAATGTGTGGGGAGACTGACCTCTTGTGCACAGCAAGTGTAAGTATAAATTGTCTTAGCCTTCTGGAAAACAACCTGAAAATAATACTTTAGTGAAGTGTGTGTGTGTGTGTGTGTGTGTGTGTGTGTGTGTGTGTGTCCTGTAATCCCAAAATCCAATCTCCTGGGTATATATCCTAGAAAAATTGTCAGATTGGTTACCTTGGGAACATATACAAGTATTCATCTAGATCTGTCCCTGATTGCAGGAAGACAGGCGTGATCCAGGTAGTAAGTTAACCAGGGAACAGGTACATAAAGTAGGTGGGGGGTTGCAGACTTACAGAAATGGAACAACTAAACACAAAGAAGTAGGTATACATAACATGCACATATAGATTTTAAACATATAATGTTAAGTGAAAAAAATCAAACAGAAGGGTATTTAAAGCAAAATATAATTTATATATATTTAAAAATATATACGTCTGGGTTCCTTTGACTTCATGCCTCTTCCTGAGAACTACACAGAGTAAAAGGAGAAAAAAATGTCCTACAGCTAACTAAATACAGAAAATAATCCCACAATCTCCAATTTAGATGCAAATTGGAAAAATATAGTACAGACCATTCAGAACTCCCACAAGAATGTAGAAGTCACAGAAGTTACCTGAAACAGTAGAGAACATGGAGTGCCTTAATTTTTAGTAAAACCTGGTAACATCACTTAACATTGTTACTGGTTCATTCCCTAAAGGAAACCACCCAAGCATTAGTTGGAACAGCTGAGAGCTATTCTAAAATGTGGCATATTATCTCAGGCAACCAGCATCAGAAGAAAAGTGCTTGGAAAACTCCTAAGAATAAAAAGCGAGACTACTGCAAAAGTGCCACTTTAAGGGAAAAGAGGCACTTTGGAAAGTCAAATCACTGTTCCTTGGAGAGAGAAGGCAGAGGTAAATGAAAGAAAAGAAGTAAATGCTAGTAAGTATCCCCATTGAAAAAGAAAATAGGAAAATCAGAAGTCTAGAACAAAAAAGCACACTATAATTAAAAAAACTGCTCTTCACTATAGCAACAGAAGAGGGAGCTTTTGAGTTAAAAAAAGAAAAACCCAAAGGTCTCTCCATTCTTTCCAAAAGATTCATTCATTAAAAGCTAACCCACAAAAATCCAGCATGAAAAACAATAACAAAAATTCTGTATCATACAAAGTTACCTTAAGCAAACAAAAAATCAGAAACAAGTATCACAAGTTTTGACAGATGAAAGCATACCAGAAAAAAAGCTTTCTCCAAGCAGAAACCAAGGTAAGGTAGTTTAGTGTAGTAGATCCTATGGTGTACTCCCCAGATACCCTTTCCAGGGTGTCTCAGTTGCTGAAATGGTGGTGGTTAAGTCCTTTTCTGGGAATTTTCTTTAGCCAAAGAAACTCCCTGATCCAAGGTCAAATCCTTTCTTCAGGGTCCACCTTCCTCCAATGACTAGTCCATGCCAAGTTAGACAGGTCTTGCCTCAAGGTGGGAAAATTCTCAAGCACCACCCCAACTTCAAAGCTCCTCATGGAATGGTCTGAGACCTGCTGTGACTGATCATGGCCAGTGGTATACTGGTGGACTGCTACTGACCTTTGAGAACCAACTGTTAACATTTTTAGGATTTTGGGGGGCAGCTTATTAAACATAACAAAAACTTAAATTACATACTTATAATTAAAATATATTCAATACTAAAGTGATACTTACTCAATATTCATTACTACCTAGTTATGTGACTACATTTGCTATTATCTATGCTCTTGAGGTTGTATGTTGCATCTGTATGGTGCTACTATGTATATCTTCAGATCCATGTTCAGTGACATGTTAGCAGCTTAAAATTGGCCATGATATAAGAATTTACATGCTGGAAAATATTATATGTGATGGCTTCCCCCAACACTGATTATTAAAATTACAGTTCAGGTCTTCTTGTCCAATTCCCCTTCCTTCATATTGTCACAATATTGATCCCAAGGGTAGTCTCTAATAAGTACCCTTTCATGGCAAAAAATTTCTATCTTCAGAATTTATGTCCCAGAAAATGATATTTAAAACAAAAAAGAATAGTTATGATCAAATTTTATGTAACAGATGGAAATAAGAGAAGCCAAGAAAGATAAAGAAATTAAAAGGATCAGAGAGAAAGTAATATAGAAATCAAACAACATTCAACATACATATTTCTGGATACCTTGAAGAAAATTAAAATAATGCATATAACTAATATTTATAACTATAATTCAGTAACACTTCTGAGGGAGAGGCAAAGAAGATCTAAATCTACATATTGAAAGTGCATACAACATACCAAGTTAAACAGACCCAGATTGGTCAACTCTTGGATATAGCATAGAAAATTACTATACTTTAATAAAAAAGGGAAAAAATTACCTAAATTTCCTGTCATAAAGACCAAATTTCTTCTAAGGATAGCAAACCAGTTTGATGTGAGTTCTCAGCAACCTTCAGAGCTAGAAAGTAGTAAAGCAATATCTAAACTGTAATCAGGAGGGAAAAACATGCCAAGGATTTTAAATGCAGACAAAATATAAGTAGCAAAACTATAGAAACATTTCAGCATGATAAAAACTGGGGCTATTACACTCAGGAGTCCCCTGAGGAAAAACTGTACCCAATTAAGAAAGCACTGAGAAAACTTCAGCAAAGAGACTGGTGATAAGCACTGAATATATTTAGCTGTGTATCTAAGACTAAAACACGATTTTAGTCTTAGATATACAAAAAAGTAACAAATATATAAATTGTATAGACTATGACAGTGCAGTAACTAAAATAAAATAAACATGAAAGAAGGGAAAATAAAGAGAAAAGTGAAAAAGCTAATTAGTAATTTATATATATATATATGTATATATAGTATCAATATATCTAAGTGGGCTTAAACCACTAAGAGAAAGAAACAAAATCCAATCCAATCAAATCAAAAATCAAAATAAAATCCAATTCTGGCCTGCACATGGAGACATTAAAATAAAAAAAGGAAAAAACATGTAATAGGCATTTTTTAAAAACTAAGGGCTGATGTGCCTGAGTGGAGTAGCAGTTAGATTAGTTGCCTTTGGAGAAGCACCATACATGTACATCCCAAGGACTCAGGTTCACGTCCCATGTCTGCAGGGAACAACAAATATGAACAACTATAGAAAATCTCTCTTCCTGCCTGCTTGCCTGCCTACTCAAATCATACTTGGCTGTATCTTTCCTTTAAAAATATATGGATGTGCCCCAGGTGCAGACTTAACATCTGAGCCACCAAAGCACCATAGCAGAGCTTTTTAAACTTAAACATGACCAGTTCAAATCTTAAACACTCTCTTTAAAAGATCTTTTCCTTCCCAACAAGTCAGATAAAACTGGAACATTCCCATTACTGAGTAATAATGATCAGATGTAGTTTCTCTGTTTCTTGCTGTAACTTTAAAATTTTCTCTTTCTTTTTTGTTTACACCTATTGAATGATTATTATTACTGTGAAAGCAAGATTCAAAAGTTAACATGCCCTTGAAGGGCATTTTTATTACTAAATGTCATTATGTTGATATTGAGAATAGACTGTATATTCAAAAATTGACTTTTTATTTAATTTTTAATTTTTTTAAAGGACAGGTGCAGGCTGGTGGCCCAGAATAGGAAGGTTGAACAACTAATTAAATAAATAGTTCTTACTTGTCTCTCTTCCATCCTGTCTGCTGCCTGCCTTTCTTCCTCAATAAATACACAAATAGATAAATAATTGTGCCATGACCATGAGCCTCAAGCATAAGACAGAATTAAAGGATAACTGTAATATATTGTCTTTCTTGTACATACGTGGTGATTATTTATAATTGGTATAAAAGTTACTTATGAAATATCAGATATTTTCTATCTAGTTTAGCGGTTTAATAAACGAACTACCTAAGAGAAATCAAGATCAGGAAATAGTCAGCTTCCAAGTACTGCTTTATAATTTTAATTGTGATGAAACTAAAGCTCTGACTTCCAATTCTGTTAGCAAATGAGCTAATTGGAGTTCATAGTTCTAATTCTATTCAGCTTCTATTTAAAATATCAGGTTTAGCAGATCCAGGCATTGTCTAATATTTAAAATCAATCAGTCAATCCTAAAACACAATTCTATACTTCCCTAATAAATTTAATGAAAAATTCTCCCAGTGAAAGAAGATGAATTGAGCATATCTGATTTGGGATTTCTATAAGTATAAAAATCTGTGGATCATTATTTAGAATCAACTGCCAAAGGTCAATTATCACAAACTTCCATCACGTTTAAATAACTGGAATAGGCTCACTCTAGTGGCCTAGTGGATAGGTCTGCCACCTCTAGCTGGCACAGTCCACATACAGCACAAGGACCCAGGTTCACGACCTGGAGCTGGGGGAAACACCAAGATGAACAACTAAGTAAAAATAAAGTGTCTCTTCCTCATCTCCATGCCTGCTTGCCTACTTGTATTCATTTCTGCCTGTACCTTTCCTTTAAAAATAAATAAAATACTTCTTTCTCCTATCTCTTCCTACCTTCCTGCCTACTCACCTTCATTCCTGACAGAACCTTTGCTTTAAAAATAAATAAATAATGGGATAAACAATTTCCTTTCTAGATGAGATCAGTTCCCAAATAGCATAGATAAGATAGCTGACATTTACTCAAACCTTGAGAAGGCATTATTCATATTTATTCTGACATACTTTGACATGTTTGTCTAATGTTCCACACAATCTTCTTATTCAGTGTTCCTCTAACATTAGGATCTGAGAAATGTTAATTATATTTGTGACAATTATAATACTAAAACTTAGTTCCTTTTACTCCACCTCCCCCAATTTATTTACAAACAGAATATTTTGGAACAGTTTAACATACATATGATACAAGAGAGTAACAAGTCTGAAGTCTACTATATAAACAGTATGATCTTAGGTGAGTCATGTAACTTCTCTTAGCTTCAATTTCCAATGTCTAAAATGGCAATCGTAATATTCAATCTAAATCCTCAAGTTATAATAAACAAATAATGACTTAATGTTAACTGAGTTCATTTTAACAAAATCTACAGAACTCAAATTGTTTTAGCACAGGGGCTGGCAAACTATAGCCTGTGGGCCATAACCGGCCAATGACCTATTTTGTGTGATTCATAAGCTAAGAGAGTTTTTACATTTTTAAAGAATTATGATGGTGAAAGGCGGAAGAAGGAGATGAAACAGCACATACTGTACGTGGCTCTCAGAGCCTAAAGTATTACTAACTTCACCTTTACAGAAATAATTTGCCAACACCTACTCCAGTGGATTCAGCTATCATGTAAACACTTCTAAAAATCTTCTTTTCAATGAACATAATAATCAAAATGTATATACTTCAGTCATATTATGGACAGTTAAGGGGGAAAGAAACAATGAGGAAACCGCATTAATTCAATAAATATTTGAGTGCTCACACCATGGACAAAGTTGTAAGGGAGACAAATAAGCAAAGACCATATGTTTTGATAAATGAATTAACAATGAGTAAATTTACAGGCTAATAGGGAGATTATAAAAGCGTGTTTAATCCAAATTTGGAGTAACAAGAAGTTTTCCAAAGGAATGACCCCTACGTTGGAATTGAATGAGAAAGTGGAATTAATCAAATGAAATAGAGGAATAAAAACTATTCCAGCTCAAGAAGATAGACCATTGTGCACTTGAAGAACCATGGAAGGTCAGAAGAGCCATGATCTGCCTTGCCGGGGATGAAGACAGAGTAATAGGAGATGAGGTTAGAGATATGAACAGGCATCAGACCACGTTGAGGGTTTTATATTTTATACTGGGGATAATGAGAAGCCAGAGATGAGTTTAAGCAGGGACTAACAAAAAAATTTTTCATTTTAGAATATATACTACTCTAAGTGGTATAAGAATGAACATGGAGGGGAGAAGACAAGACACAGAGAAACTAGCTAATGAAGTATATGCCATAATTCAGGTGAGAGAGGGAACATACTGGTACCAGTTGGTACTATGTGGAAAATACTGTACCAATTATCGAGTTATTTTCTCTAAGCTCTAAATCTCCTTCACTGCTTTTTGGAGCTGCTTATGTTAGGTCTTTACTACATCTGGAATTTATTTTGATGTGCGATAGAGTGAGATGGTATTTCCTAATTTTCCATGCAAATAACCAATTGTTCCAATATTATTTACTGAATAACTCATCAGCCAGTAATATGAAATGTCATCTTTAATCATGTATCAAATTAATCCTTTTAGGTGGGTCTATTACTGGGCCCTGTATTCCATTTCATTGTCTGTTAATTACTGTTACTATGATACTATGTTAATTTCACTGTATTAATTACTAAGACTTTTAAAATTAGCTTGTCAATTTTCTTAAAAAATACTTTTGGGATTTTGAATGGGTTGCATTGAATTTACAGACTTGTGAAGGCAGGCATCTCTTTTGTACTGAGTATACCCATGCATTAATATGGTATATTCTCTATATATTCTTTAAGGTTTTTCAGTAAAAAATAATTTTCCTCATATATACATATTTTGTTAGATTTACTCTTACATAGTTTTATAAAATGTTATTTAAAAATAATTTGAAGAAAAGAAGGAAGGTAGGAAGGGGATAAGGGAGAGGAGAAAGAAGCATTTTTATCTATTTATTTATTTATTTACTTACCTATTTTATTTCCCCCACCCCCCACCCATGCCCTGGTCTCAACGCCAGGTCCTTGGACTTTACATGGTCTATACCCCAGCCATGTCAGCTGCCTGAGTCACAAGGGCATACCCAAAATTTTATTTAAATGGCATTTTAAATTAAGTTTCTGGCACACCCTGGTGGCATGGCAGTTAAGTCAAGAGCCTCCAAAAGAGTGCAGGCCATACACCCCTGGGTTCAAGTCCCAGGTGCAGGGGAAACAACCAGTGTGAACAACTAAATAAAAATAAAATGCCTTGTCCTCCTCTCTCTTCCTGACTGTCTGCCTACTCACCTTCGTACTTGCCTGCACCTTCCCTTTTTTAAAAAAGAGGGTTTTCTTATCACTTGTGGCTTAAGTATGGAAATGTGTTTCATCTTGTGTACTTACATCTAGATATCTTGCTAAACTCAATTATATTTCTAAAAAAAAGAAATATTTTGTTTAAAGGAAAGGTACAGCAAGAATGAAGATGAGTAGGCAGGCAGGAAGAGAGAGGATGAAGAAGCATTGTTCACTTTTATTTAGATGTTTACACAGGTTGTTCCCCACCCACCGCAAACCCAGGGGTAAGCAGCCCATGCTGCTTCAGAGGTGACTGATAGAAGCGCTACGCCGCAAGGGGGTACCACATTTCTAAAATTTTAAGGTTATATACTTTGAAGGCTTCTATGAAGATTCATATTACCTGTCAATCTATGTTTCTTCCTTTTCAGTTCTTATCTCTTCTTTCATCCCTGACTTTGGCTCCTGAGCTTGGGTTCTTGGGCTTTTAACATGGTCTGTACCTTAGCCCCTCAGCTGCCTGAGCACCGAGGTGAGCCTCATATCTCTCATTTCTTTTTCTTCACTTACTATTTCATCTAGAACCCTCTGAAAACACTAATTAGCAATGGCAATACTAGATATCCTTCTCTTATTCCTAGTTCTAGAGGGAATTCTTCTAAAGTTCTAATGTTGGGGATAATCATCACTTTAAGTTTCTTGTAGATTCCCTTTAACAATGAGCAGTTTCTTTTTCAGTTTGCCAAGATTTTCTCATGAATGAGTACTGAATTCAAATACTTGTTCTGCCTCTATTGAGATGATCATAGCTTCAACCTCTAATGTTAATACAGTCATTTACACTGATAGTCTGTTTTGTTTTAAATGTTAAACCACACTTGTATTCCTGGAAAAACCCCAATTAGATCTTACATATTATATTATTAACTAAATACACTGATGGATTCAGTTTACTAACAGAGTATTACTAACAGAGAAATTTTATGTCTATCATAAGGAAATTGAGGCTTTAATTTTCTTTCTCTTCCTAACTGGTTTTAATATCGAGGCTATCACGGTCTTATGGAAAGAGCTGAGGAATATTTCTATTTTTTCTATGTCTTGGAAATTTTTTCTGAAAAGGAAATGATCTAGTTGTTTTGTATTTTAATTTGGAAGAACACCTAAATAAAGCCAGGTAGATCAGGTGCTCTAACGAGACTAAATTTCTTTAATGGTGCTCTCAGCAGCAAACACCAGAATATCCATGTAACAACAGTTTAAACAATAATTATTTCTTCTAACTAGCAGTCTCTCCAGAAAAATGTTAATGATTGTTTTTCTTAGGTTTGAAGATGCTGCATCTGAGTGATATTTTAGCAGAATGTAGCGGGGGCAAAGTTTATATTTACATGTGAGCAGGCTTAAATTAACACATAAACAAAAGGAGCAAATAAAGAATGAGTTTTTGGAAATCAAAGAAACATTATTTGAATAGGTATTATAGTCTAAGATATACATACATACATCTGAATATATTTTAAATGTAGAATCAAAGAAAGAGTTCTGAATATTTTTGTTTCTGATAGATTCAAAGTACTATGCAATTTAATTTTTGTACATGTAACAAAGAAACAAAAACCAAATTAGGAACTCTGAATTCTAATCTTAGCTTTCCTTCATTGTGGCATAAATATAAGGTACAGATCCTAAATTTTTTTTATAATCTCAGAGCTAAAAATGGTGTATAAACAATATATAAAGTCTAATCTTCCTTTTGTTCTTAGAGAAGGAATAGTGGTACAGACATAGCAATAAGTTAGTATTATCAATCTGAGAGTATTTTGTATTTGGGCAGATATTCTCAAAATAAAAATTGGTAATTTTTTCTGCAGTAACTCCAAAGTACATTAAGATATATGCACACAAAACTGAGAATCTGCTATTTGCTAACATGGATGTGGAGCTCTTCACAGTAGGTAGTCAGGGCATTTTGAAAGTTTTTTTCCTGCCTTTAGGAATAAAATTAACTGTAAAAGGGCAAGTGTGTTGAGGAACAGGGAAGAGAAACCAGAAGCAACTTAAATTATGTAGCACCACAGTCTCTTTCACAGGATAGAGGTGGAAGGAGGTGAAGAGGGTTAGAATCTGGTGAATTAAGGTAACAGACACTAATAAAGGCCTTTGAATTTAAAAGGTGCAGCAAGAGAAGATATAATTAAATTACATGAGGACAAAGAAGGATACAGAAAGACTAAAAGGTGCTCTCAGGTCAGCCTACTACTACAGCTGGGTACTGTTCTCTCTGAGTTCCCTAGAGAGTCTTCTACCATCAAGTGACATTTGAGGTATTAAACATGTGAGATGGGATTAGACACCTTGAGCATATGATCCTTAAGGGGCTGACTGAACACACTTCCTGCTGAACTAGTTTCTTATCCTAGAGTGTGATCCCCAAGCTCAGATGTTCTCATATTCTCTAGTACTTTTCGAATTTCTATCGTTCTGTTACTAAAAATAATGAGCAAGAGTGAACAGATCAGCTTCTGTTGTGAAGCTAGAAAACTCAGCCTATATGAGGAAGAACTGAGAGGAGGAAAAGGGGTCTATTCTTTACTGAATGTGTATATATGCTATATGCTAAACAGAATACCAGGTGTCATTTAACTTAATCCTCATGATAAAAGTTCAAGTATTATTGTCAAGGAAGAAGCAGAACCTTAGAGAAGCTAAGAAACTTGCCCCCTGACACATAGTTAAGAAGTCAAAGATGTGAAGTATAAAGGCGTTCTGACTCCAAAACCTGTTTATTTCTCCAAAGCAAAGGATCCCTCCAAGTCAAATGTTAAAGTCTGGGTGTTCCCCTCCCTTAAGGTATCATCTCCCTGGCTCTGTAACATTTCTGTAACAGTGACTTTTTACTGAAATAAATTAACACTCTTTAAACTAAGAATCTGACAAAAATCCCAAAGGTTTATGAAGTTCAGAAATAATAGTGTATATATGTTTAAAATCCTAAAAGAGTGAAAGGAAGTATACTAATCCTACCAACAATGTTTTTAAAAAGGGAAAATCACTTTCTCCTTCATTTATTGGAATTCCTTGGAAAAAGTCAGGAAATCCCCTTCCTTGATTTGTAGTTTTTACATGGCAGTTATTCCCAAAGAACAGATCTTATTCTGCTTTATCTTTCAATGTTTTCAATATTTTTCAGTCTTCCTTAACAGAACATAGTTTTTGGTTATTTTAAAGATTTCCACATATCAAGCTTATTTTGCTCCCTTTTCAATATTCTGACAAAAAGAAGCTATTAAAAAATAATGCCTGATTGCTTCTTATACATAAAAAAATGTACATTCCATATGATGATAACTTACTGTCATAGAAATTACTTATAGGAAAATACCTTTAATACCCCTATACATTCTGTTTTGAGTAACAGTTATTTTAAAGAATGTAAATTGTTCATATGTATAGGATTCAGCCCTTTTTCACAATATCCAAGAAAAACTTCACAATACATTTCACCAAAATAAATTATTTTCATTACTAAGCACTTATCAAAGTTAAACAGAAAAGAGTAAAATGTTCAAAAATAGATCAACACACAAAATTCATTTAATTTTCAAAAGAGTCAAAGTACTTCAATGAGAGAAAGAAGAGACTTTTCAATAAATGGTACTGGAATAATTGGATATTCATAAGAAAAAACCTGACCCTTGCCTCACACCACATACCAAAAATTAACTTGAAGTATATTTTAGGAACTATAGATAATGACTAAAACATAAAACTTCTAAAACTATAAAAACATCAGCAAAAACTTTTGTGACCCTGACTTAGACAAAGATTTCTTAGTTAGAATACAAAAAAGCACAAACCATAAAAGAAAAAATTGATCACTTCATTAAAACTTAAAACTTCAGAAATAATGACAAGCTGGGAGAAAAATTTTAAAGTACGTATCTAATAAATGATTTGTATCCAGACTACATAAATAATTTCTATAATTAAATAAAGACATAATCCATTTAATAAACAGGCAATTGATTTTAAGATACTACACCCCCAAAAAATATATGAAAGGCAAATAAGAACATGAAAAGATGCACAAGATCATTAGCTAATAGGGAAATGCAAATTAACCACAATGATATATCATGGCATGCATTAAAATGGCTAAAATAAAAAAGACCAACAATGCCAAATACAATGGAGGATGGGGAATAACTTGAATTTACATATATTGCTGGTGGGAATGCAAAATACACACTCACTTTGGAAAAGTCTGGCAATTTTTTAAAAAGTTAAAAGCACAATACCACACAATCCACTCCTATGCAATCACACTCCTAAGTATTTACCCAATAGAAAAGAAAACAGATGTCCATATGCTTTATTCATAATAGCCCCAAACGAGAAGCAACCAATGTCTGTCAATTGGCGAATCAATACATTGTGATATGTCCATACAATGGAAAACACTACTAAGCATTAAAAAGAAAGAACTGGAAAGCACCCTTGTGACTCAGGCACTAAGGTAGCTAAGGTGTAGGCGATGTAAACCTATAGAATCAGGTTCGAGATCTAGGGCTACGGATAAACAAATTTAAAAAAATTTTAATAAAAAGGAAGGAACTGTTGATATATGAAATACATATACATAGATAATCTCAAGAGCATTATGCTAAGTGAAAGATGCCAGAGTCCAACACAAAAGATTACAAACACTTATATAAAACTCTAGTGAAGTCAAAACTAATCATAGAAAGCAGATAAGTGGTCACTTGGGCTAGGGGTGAAGGGTTAGGGGAAGATTGACAATAAAGGGACACAAGAGAACATTTGAAGATGACAGAAATTTTGTACACCTGGATAGTCATAATAGCTACATTAATCTACACATTTGTCGAAAACACACTGAGACGCATACTTATAACTAACAAATCTTTATGTAAGTATGTAAAGTTAATAAAGTTGATTTTAAAATAATGGTCCTCTCGGCCTGCCCTGGTGGCTCAGGCACTAAGACAGCAGCTGGGGTGTGAACCATGTAAAGCTAAAGGACTCAAGTTCTTGATCCCAAGTAGAGGGAACAACCATAATAAACAACACAAACAAATAAAGAAAAGTGCTTCTTCTTCCTCTTCCTTCCTTCCTTAAAATGCTTCTACCTCCTTTCCTGTCCTGTCTCCCTTTACGAAAAATTAAAAATAAGTTTTAAAATGGTCCTCTTCCTTTATGAAAAAAAGGTTTAGATTAGACATGAGTAGTTTTTAATCATGTGACTTTATTAAGATTGCTTTTCTTGACAATTTTTAAGAATGACGAGGTCATTGATTGGACAAGGTTTTTGAGGTAAAGAATAATAAAATTATCTGATACGAGTATTATATATAATTCTATATATTATATAACTCCATGTCATGTACTGTGATGTTACATAATATATAATAAATATGTATCTGATTCAAAACAAATTTGGATACAAATAAAAAAGTTTCTCTACTTAAATCTTCATCCCTTTAAGATTTTAGAAAAAGATTTTTTTTCAAATACAATGATCAAAGTGACTCCTATGAGCCCATCCCAAAAGTTACATTCACATAATAAAACAATACAAATATATAAAATTTTTTAATTCAACCTAACTACTGTCTATTATATAACCACAAATTTCTTTCTTAACCTTGTTTTTAAACTGTTGCTTCCTGATTTTGTTTATTCCCCCATCCCCTAACTGGGTTTTTGGCCTTTACATTGTCCACACCCCAGCCACCAGCTTAGTGCCTGAGCCACCAGGGCATGCCATATAGAGCTATATTTTAAATTCAGGTATTTCTCTTGGTCACTCTAGAACTAGTCTCCAGTTGTCTACCAGATATCCGCCGCCTTTTTAAAGGAAAAGTGCAGGCAGAAATGAAGGTGAGTAGGCAGGCAGGGAGAGGAAGAAGTACTTTATTTTATTTTTATTAAGTTGTTTACACTGGTTACCTCCCCAACCCATCCAGGCCCAGGACTCAAACCCAGGCATATGTGGCTTGTTCCTTCAGAGGTGAATGACCTAACCATCACTCCACGAGAATGGTCCTAGATAAATCTTTTTTAAATCCCACCTTAAAATTAGCAGGTTCACAGTGCAGTTGGTGTTCAATCTCTTCCAACTCCTCCACCACTAGCAGCAGGAACTTGTTAGTTTTCCTGCAATCTCCAGATCAGGAAATAGCATCAGCATTCATTCAGTTACAGAAGCCAAAAACCTGGGACACCACCTCCATAGCCAACAAAATCATGAGGTCTTGACAATTCATCTTCCAAATAATTTGAAATTCTCATTTCGCTAATTCCTCTGCTTTCCTCCAACTCCAATTCTAGTCTAGTTTAGGCATCAACATCCGTCTCCTAGATTATTTCAACAGTCACCTAATGGGTTGCCTGGTCTCCAGTGTTGCCACCTTTCAAACTATTTTTGCAACCAAGTTCTCTCTCAAATATACATCTAATTATGTCATTCCCTGGCCTCAAATACTTAAATACTGTATAAACTTCATTATACATAAGAAATGACTTGTCAGAATTGTTTAAAAATATAGATTTTAGGACTTTACACCAGGATTTTGATTCAATAGATCAGAGGTAGAATACAGGAATAGGCATTTTTACGACTTCTGGATGATGTAGGTAGTCCAAATTTAAGGCTCAATGTTTAATGACTCCACAGTTCTCCTACAATAGAGTTTAAACTCCTTAACACATCTACCAATGCTTTGTAAAAATCAAGCCCCCGCTTATCATTCTAGCTTCACTTGTCTATTGAATTTTTAATGTATAGCCCTACTATGCTTTGTTTCTTGTTGATCTAATCCCATCTATCTCTTTCAGCAAACCAACCAAACATACACATACACACACCAACACACCCCCCCACACACCCTCTCCCTTGCTAATTCCTATTTATTATTCAATTTAGACTTCAATTTCTCTAGGAAGACTTCTGATTCTCAGGTCTATATCTTCTAAGGACTACCAAAGCCTCCTTTATTTTCTCCTTCACACCATTTATCTAAAGTATATTATTTATTTGTCCCACTGAATCATGTTTTATTCTCCAATGAGTTTCCAAACATTTAACAATGTACAGGGCATAGATAGTAGATATTTTTGAGTGAAAAATGAAAGGCTTTTACTTAGAAGTATGAATGAAATAAGGAAAATGGGGTAAAAAAATATATTCATGTAATATAAAATATGTATACCAATGAACAAGTGCCAGAAGGGACTACAGAAAAATAACCACAGCAAATTAACTACGAAGAAAACGAACAAAGGATTTTAATTAGCAATTCACAACAAAGAAATCAAAATAGCTAATAAGCAAAAAATAAAATAAAATAAATACATAATCAAGTAAATACAATTTAAACCAAGATATTATCATTCCATACCCACCAAACAGATAAAGATTTAAATCTGATAATTCCAAATTTTGGCAAGGATGTAGAGAAATGAGATCTCACACTGGATGGAAGGGTTACTAGAGATTATTATACTTTAAAATTCTAGCATACAAATACAAGAATATCTTTTTAACATTGCTTAAAATAGTGAAAAATGGAAATAATCTAAATAACTATCAGTAGTAGCAAATATAAATAGATACGTCAAAGTATTTAAAAATGAATTACTTACACATATGAATATGAACAGTCCCCCACAATACAAGAGTAAAGAATTTATGTCAATACTGGGACCCAAAATAAGAGAAAAAAGGTACTGGTATATCACCATTTTATGATCACAATCTGCTTTTAACAATTAATTTCTTATCATTATGTCTAGTATATGAACTACATTAAACTACTGTTTTCACAGATTAATTCATTAAATGAAATCTTTCAGTTTCAGCACTACTGCAAGTGCTGTCTTTTCAGCTTTTTTTTTTTTTGCAGTGGCAGGGATTGTCACATTGTTAGAAGTGTAGACATAGATGTTGGTTGATATTATCATTTATGTTAAACAGACAAAAACCTTGAAGAGGTATCTTGGAACTTAATTTATCAATGACATGAGCAAACTTCTTTGCTGAATATTGGATAATAGTTTCTGAATACTGGAAGAAAGTGTCCTCAATTTCTTTCTTTACTCATAATATCAAGGCCACAGATAAAACACATCTTAAGTTTAATTATCAACATTTTCTCCACCTTTATTTTAGTAAATAAAGTAATTTGGAAAATGGTCACGCCCCCTCTTTAGATAAGAATTGACTAATCGTAGAGTGGCAGTTAGGTCAGTCATCTCAGAAGGAGCTCATCCCACATAATCCTGGGTTCAAGTCCAGGGTTCGTGGGGCAGGGGTAAACAACCAATGTAAATAAATAAATTTTAAAATATACAATAAAATAAAATATTTCTTCCTCCTCTCTGCCTGCCTGCCTGCCTACTAGCCTTCAGTCTGCCTGAACCTTTCCTTTAAAAAAAAGAAAAAAGAATTGACTAGTTGTAACAGAGACAATTAAGTACCAGAAAGCCTAAAATATTTACTATTTATCCATTTACAGGAAAAGCTGCAGATACTTGGTCTAGAAAATCAATAAAACAATAAATCAAGCTGTGATTTGTGGCATTTGCCAAATTTCTAAGACGTAACTCCTCCAGTTTCTTGCAACAAATGTGGCATCTCTGAACACAGTGTGGAGAAGAGATGTATAAATTAAATAGTATTTCTACCACACAGGTAAAATAGACAACTTCAAGAACAGAGCTATTAGTAAAATGAAGTTTTTTTAAAAAGAGAGGTTTTGCGTATTTTTCTGTTTTTAACATAATTTATTTCATTATAAATTTATATAATTTGATTTTTAATAGTGTTATACTCAACAAATAAGTCATAAAGTCCCTGAAAAGTTGACAATCAGCTTAACAAACTGGTAAAAATTGTGGTGACAAGGGTTTAATATCTAATACATACAAAGAACTCACAAAACTCAATAACAAAAATCAAGCAATCCAATTAAAAAAAAATGGGAGGAGGAATTGGAGAGACATTTTTCCAAAGAGGGTATACATATGGCCAATGGGTACATGAAAAGATCTTCCTACTCCCTGGCTATCAGGGAATGCAAATCAAAACTACAATGAGATATCACCTTACACCTGAGAGAATGGCTATTATAGAAGAGTTAGGAAACAAATTGGCAAGGATATGGAGGAAAGGGAACACTTTTACACTGTTGATGGGAATGCAAATTGGTGCAACCCCTGTGGAAAACGGTTTGGAGATTCCTGAAAAAGGTGAAGATAGAATCCCCATATAATCCGGCCATCCCGCTTCTGGGTATTTACACAAAAGATACAATAACACGAATTCACAGAGATTTTTGGTCCCCCATGTCTACTGCAGCCCTATTCACAATAGCTAAGAACTGGAAACTACCTAAGTGCCCAAAGTCAGATGAATGGATAAGGAAGATGAGGTACATATATACAATGGACTATTATACAACCCTTAGAAGAGATGAAATCCTGTCATTTGAATGAACATGGATGGATCTCGAAGGGATTATGCTAAGTGAAATAAGTCAAAAGAAAAAAGATAGATACCAGATGACCTCACTCATAGGTGTAATGTGAATAGATAAAGAAAGCAACAGATGAAATAAAACCAATCCTTGGACACTTGCAGTAGAACTGAGGTTACCCAATAGGGAATGGCAGGGAGGGGCAAGTGGTGTGGGAGCCCTCTGGACAATGGTGAAGAAAACTTGATGATTTGATGGAGGGCAGGGCATGTTGACATATATATGAGGAATAGGGAATCTTTACATGACTTCATTTTAATGTGTAAAAATAAAAAAATAAAATAAATACCCCACAACTGTGGTGGTGTAGTATTGACTCTAACCTCACTAAGGAAGGGTTTGAGAGAACAAGTAATATGCCTAGTTAGCAAACTGATTCAAATCTAGGTCCAAAACTCAGATCCAGATTAGGTATAGTGGAGAGTAAGAGTCCTTACTGATTTAATTTTTTTTTTTTTTTTTTTAATGGGGGAAGACATATTGAGGGAACTTTACATACAAAGAAATGCATTTTTTGGAGTATCATCCTATATCAATATTGCATACTCTTTACTTTCCTATTTCTATTTCTGTTTGACAGGTTTGCTAGAGTGCTGATGCTTGATATTTATCCAGAAATCTTTCTAGGCTGCATATTTGAAGATAGAAGAACCTATTGATGGGTCTAGCTAACATTTGCTATTGGAAATGTCTCTTAAAAATTTTCCTTAACTGCTTCAGGAAATACATATACAAGCGTTCATCACCATTAGCTCTTACAATACAAGTTACAAAAATTTCGAAAAGTTTCAAACACCTTATGGTCCACTACACGTGGGGCACTCTTGCATCGGCAGAGTTGACCGCAGGATGGCCATGTGCTAGGCTCCTGACTTTCTCTAAACCTTTCACACAGCTCCTATTCTAAAAGTACAGACGTTGGGGAATTTGGAGATTTGTTTTTCTTAAATGAGGAAACTCTAGTGAGATGAAACCTCTTGATGAACGTCAAGCAACTGTGTCAGCACTGATAGCTCTTTCCACTACACCAGAAGGACTCTAAAACACGCTTCCTGCAAGAACTTACCCCGAAGGCACCAGGAACCTGGCTGGGGACTGGCCTACAGTTGAGCTTAGGACAAACCTCCCAGTCGCTCCCGTGTCAAACTGCGGTAACTGAACGAAAGCGTGAAGGCCAAAGTAGAAAAGCACAAAGCACAAGGCCGCGAAAGTGTGTGGATTCCTTAGCTAGCAGCGGGGCTAGTTAGACCCGGCTCCAAAAGGTAACATGCCCACCTCTCCAAAGGTGAATGCCGGCAGCCGAAAAGCTAGGGCACGCAACCGGCGGCGGCGCGCACGTTCGTCCCAAGGGCGCGCGGGAGGCGGGCTGACGTGCGCGCCTCCGGAGGTAGGCGGGGTTAGGGGCGGAGCTCTGAGTCGGAGTGGGGCGGGGTCGCAGGACTTGTAGGTGCTGCAGCTTGGTCGCGACAGGTGCGCGAGGCTGAGCGCCTGGGTTCCGTGGCAGGGCTGGTAGCAGCGCTGAGGACACATCGCTGTTAGCCAGGTAAGGGCCTTCTCTCTCCACATCCTCCAACAACCGCGGAGTGCGCGGAGACCCTGACTTCTCTCCTCACCCTCTTTCTCCAGTGACTTCGGAGCTTGGGGAGCACTGAGAACGTGAACCCCTCCCCCTCAAGAGGAGGCGTGGAGGAGCCGCTGCTCCTCTGCTGTTTCCTCACTTGCATGGGTTGGGAGTAATTTTGTGGGATTGAGCCCTACTTGTTTGAGAGCAGGGGCTGATTAGCCCGTCTCTTCGGACGGTAACACTCCTTTCTAACTACATACAGTTTTGGTGTGGTAGAGAAAGGTGGCATTTCATCAAAATTTAAAATAGTGCTCCAAGGAGATATTCTGATATTCAGCTGCTCTTTTCCCTTCGTTTTCTTTTTCACCTTTTTCCTCCCTTTTCGACTTTTCTTCCCTTCTATTCTGCCAACTCAACTTTAAGACATTTAGACCCTTTTGAAGTATTTTGAAAATACGGCAGTCCTAACTGGCTGTATCATCCTTGAATCATTATCATGCAAATGTATCACTGGCACCTGTCACCAATATACGTAGGTGTTACTATAAGGTAATAGTACACCCCTGGCTACACCTACTCAGCTTGACGTAGTAGGTGGTAGTAGCGAACTATCTGGCTTCCTTCCTTGACTCCTTACTGGTTGCTCACAGCGAGTTTAGCTGATCCTTGAACTACTATGTCTTTCACCTAATTCCAGTTTTCAAAAGCCTGCCTAATACAGATGGTTCTATTGACTTGACTTTTCAAGTTAATCAGGTATTTAGAGAGTTATCAGTCTTTAAGATAGTGCCCCTTTTGGAGAGAGATCTTTTTTTGCAGTAGGTATTTCTTTGGCCTTGGTTAAATGGTTAAACAGAATACTTTTTACCCACATCGTTACTAACATGTAATATTCACAAATGATAAATCAGGAACATGAAATAAATTTCCGAAATCTGATGTAGACACAAAACAAGATAACTCACAACAAACGTTTTCTAAGTTCCTGTGGAATTATAGCCTGGATGAAGGATGATCATGTTTTAGGTTCACAAGAGAGGTGTTTTTTTAAAAAGGTGCATATGCATATATATTTCCTTATTTTGCATCAATAGAACATAACATGGTACTAAGTAATTAAGTACTTATTTCATTTTTTTTAACAAAACATTTATTGGGTACTTTTTGTTTTTTTCAGTCCTACTGTGGATTCAAAATTCCAAATGTCCCTATTTTAGAAGAGCTTAAAATCAAATGAGTTAGGCATATCAGCAGATAAAATGAGTAGTATTTGTGAAGTCAGTGCTATACTGGAGATCAGAGCAGAGTGCCTGTAGGAGCATAGAGACTATAGTATAATTTTTTTTTCACTCTTCTACTCTGTCTTAGAAACAAAGCAAAATAAGCAACAATAACAAAAACCTTTAAGTAATAGTGATTCTCTTACATCCTTGGATTTGTATGTATCACTTTTCTTATCTGTGTTCTTCCACCAATATGGCCTTTTGACAATGGGATTAAGTCCTGTTGTTAATTCTGTGGCAATTCAGTAAGTTGTTTGTGGGACTCTTTTTACACTGTTCTGTTTTGGACCTGGAACTGTTGTAATCCAGTAGTCCCTGAGCTGTAGAACTTCCAGGAAGAGAATAATATATTGGCAACATTAGCAAAACTATGACCGTTTTATAAAAATTACTCCATTGTGTAACTTTGTTTAGCTTGGTACATTCAAGTTATGTTACAAACTCTGGTTAAAAATGGGCCAAATTTCAGCCTTCTAATAATTCTAAAAAGGGAAAGCTTCAAAAGTGAAAACACTTCTATTAAAAGCGCATCTTGATGACAGGATACTTTTTCTTGGTAAGGGGTCTTTTGTTTTTTTTTTGAGGGGAAGACATGGTGGGATTAGATGAAATGAAAGAATAAGAAATGTGAATATTCTTTGCAGAATCTATAGTAGTCATGAGTGCTCTTAGTATAACCGAAGGCTTTTATTGCCTACTTTGTGCCAGTGTTTTTGTATACAGAGAATGAACTTGATACTAGCCCTTCTATGTATTATGTTTTTCATTTTTTAAATGCAGATTGAGTTAACAGTATAAATAGTGTCTTTTTCACTTGGATATTTGATTCATGGCACTCGAACACATTTCTTTTATAATTCTTATCTTCTTTCTTTTTACATTATAGAAAAGTGGTCACCATTCAGAATTTTTGGAAAGGCAGTAGCTGTATTTGCATGCATTTAAAATATCTTCAGTAGCTGTGTTTTTCCCTATAATGCTTTCAAATATAATTTTAATTATTGTTCTCTTACAGTTTCAAATTCTCTGCTTTCCTCTAATATTTTTCAGCAATCAACTATAGCTTAGGATCTGTAGTAGAAAGGTTCATCAAAGACATATACATACAGACACAAAGAGATTTTGAGATTGTGTAAGATCATTAGACAAAGATCACCTAATAAATTGGGAGACTGTCATTTATGTTGATATTGAACCTATTTTTCAGGCATTTTTTTAAAGGAAAGATACAGGCAGGAATGAAGGTAAGCAGGTAATCAGATAGGAGGAGAGAGGAGGAAGAAACACTTGTACCTATTTTTAATTTAGTTGTTCATCTTGGTTGTTGTTCCTCAGTCTGGGATGCAAACCCATCCTTGGGATGTATGTGGATTGTACTGGATCAGAGGCAATGGACCTAACCACTACTCCACCAGGGTGTGCCTTGGGCATTCTTAATTCCATGTGCTCAGAGATAGATGACTTTCGTTTAGTTTGGAACTGTGCTCTTTCTGCAGATAGGAAAATGTAACTTTGTTCCTAAGTCAGGAATTTTCATAAGAAAACACTTTATTAAGGTGCTTTGGTCTTTCACTTTATGGTTTTCACTGAAGTTAAGGTACTTTATTTGGATTGCATACTGTAATCTCCAGGTGATGTTAAATTACTTAACACATACTCTCAAAGTTCTTTAGTAACAAATGAGTGGTTGTAAATTGAGTAGCTTCTATTTAATGATTGAGAAATTGAGATTCTCTTGTAAGTGGTACTCTTGGTAGAACCATACTGGTATGTTTATTCCATTCCATAACTGAATGCAAAGCCCTTCAGACTCAGTCAAGTTATTGTGTAGACTCTTTTCATAAAAAGAACAATGTTTGACCCAACAAGCAATCCATTTATTCAACATGTCAAATGATGTTTTTATACTTGAAAATGTTTCTAGAGATTTCACATGTCTAGTCATAAGAAGTTAGTATGATACTATGAAATTTTATATTCTTTTTATTTTCTTCTAGAGAATTTCCTAATAATGTTACTTTGAAACAAAGAACTTTCATCTTTAGGGGGAAAAATGCAACCTTTTTGTAATTCTGATAAATGTGGAACTATTTTAATCCCTCATCCTGAAACAGAGCTTACTATGTAGAAAAAATTTACAGTCCCTCAAACATGTTTCTTCTTGCACACAAAAGTATTGCCAAGTTATGTTTTCATTACCTATAGATTAGTAATCCTGATATGCCTTTAGTTGGTGTTAGATTTTCATAATCCCTATTCCCAAAATTGAAATTCAGGCAAATGACCCAGGACTTCTTTTCCTCCTAGTCAGTTTTAGTGAACAGGTAATAGTTGCTCAAATTTGGCTTTTACCTCTAACACAGGAGGAAATCTGTTTATTCATATATAGTATCCAGTGATTTTCCTCTAATTGCTGGTCACTGTCCTTTCCTTGTACTGGACAACATTTGACCAAGTAGACAACTTTCCTGGTTCCTTTCTTTCGGCTTTCTTGTTGTGACTGTACCTGGTTTTCCCTCCTTTAATCTAACCCCTTCCTCCCATGCTCATTCACTAACTCATAGTCCTTTTGCCCCTTAAATGTGAGTGTTTGCCATGACCTTATCCCATGACCCATCTCCATTATAACCTCATTGCCTTCTCTCCCTATGTAATTTGATGTGTCCCAGGACATTAACTAACATCTCTATGTGAGTGACTTGCTAATTTGTCTTTTTTTTTCATATGACATAGGTACACATTTATAATTCTTGTTGTTTCCACATATACAAACACACATACATTTAAAAAATAAAAAAATTATATGCTAATTAGAGAAAATGGGGGGGCGTAAAACAAATTATAAAGAAGAAAAAATATTCCATAATCAATCCCAGAGAAAACTATCATTTGGTATATTCCCTTTTAGTCTTTTTTTTAATTTGATGTACACACATATATACACACACGTTACCAATGTGTTTATCTGAGTATGTGCATACGTGAGTATAATTATACTAATAATGTTGGTACAGTTTTATACCTGCTTTTTCATTTTACATTATGTCTTAATTTTCCATGGTATCAAAATTATTTGAAAACCAATTTTAATGGATGTTTAATGCCCTATTATATTGATGTTGCATAATTTAATTGCATTTAGGTGTTTTTATTTTTCTTTTGTTTAAGGAAGATGTAGGCAGGAATGAAGGCACACAGGCAGGCTGGCAGGAAGGGAGAAGAGAAAGAAACATTTTATTTTATTCTTATTTCGTTGTTCACATTGGTTGTTTCCCCCAGACCCAGAACATGAACCCACTTTCTTGGGATGTATGTGAACTGCACTCCTTCGGAGGCAACTGGCCTAACCACTACTCCACCAGGGCACACCAGGTGTTTTGATTATTAAAAAATTATTAATAAGTGAAAAAATTGAGAATAAATGTATGTGTAAATCTTTATACAAATCACTTATTATTTCCTTAGGTTATATTCCCAGAAATTGAATTACTGGGTCAAAGGGAATAAGAATAAGGAATACTAAACCTGCTGCCAAATTGCTTTTCCTACGGACTAATTAACATTCTCAGCTTCAGTGATTGTGTATGCCCATCTTAGTGCTCCTTAGTAACACAGTATTTTTTAATCTATACTAATTTGATTAATAAGAGTGATTTAATTGTATTTCTTTACTAGTGATAATGAACATTTTTCATGTATTCATTTTCATTTCACTTTCTTCTGTAAATTATCTCTTAGTTAATCTGTTTCCATTTTATTTGAGTGTTAGCATTTGAATTATGTTGTATTTTGTTTGGAATTCTTTTGTTTAACACTTTGGGGAGGGCATTCAGACTTTTATTAAGCCCAATAAAATTAATGGAGTGCTAAAGTATAAATTATACAGAAGTTGAAATTTTGATGTTTTAAATGCCCATTGTTATGAGAAGTCAGAGCTTGTGAATGTTGAAGCAACATTGCAAAATGGAAAAGGTGATGGCAGAGTCAGGACTGAGAGGATTCCCAACTTGGTATTGGGAACCAACTGCTTAGATGATCTTAGGTAAGTCATTAACATCTCTGAGCCTCATCTGTAAAATGAGAGTGTTGGGCTATTGATCTCAAAATCCATGCAACCTCTGTGCTGAAAGGATGACTTAAGAGACAACTCACTAGACATTCAGAAATTATTTTCTGTCCCATCCTAACCCTTCACCCATTTTAGATGTATAGAACCCCAGGAAAGACTGGATGCAGTAAAGTTGATTTCCTCTGGCTTAATGGAACCTGGGGGCAACTTAATATGCATGTGCCCTTTAACTCTCAGACCAATAGAAGTTGAAAAGATTGATACATTTTAGGTACTCTCATAGACTGACACTTGGTAACCTGATAAATAATAAGAGCTCTGCTAATCTATGCCACAAAGCTCCATTATCTCTATGGAGATGAAGCAAGTCTCATTTTGTGACAAGAGGTTTACAATGACAAGCCAAGTTACTTAACTTCAGGTATGCCATATAAGAATTATTCTTGTGTTTTTCTTTGTGATTTGCATTAAGCTCCTCATTTTAAGAATATTCTTTGCCTAAGGGTCAAATGTTTAACTAGTTATTTGCCTTTTGGTTTGGTGTGTCCTGGTGAAGTAGGGGTTTGGTCACCTGCCTCTGGCTGGCACTGTCCACATACATCCCAAGGACTGGGGTTCTCATCCTTGGCCAGAGAGAACAACCAAAATGTACATAAATAAAAACAAAGTGTTTCTTTCTCTATTTCTGCCTACCTACCTACTTGCCTTCATTCCTATCTGCACCTTGCCTTTAAAAAAATGTTTTTGTAAATATATCTATAGATTCTTTGAGACTTATTTTGTGCTTTTGTTTAGAAGTCTTTCATCAACCAGAGAGAGGTTAAGTATTCACTTTGATTTCCTTTTGATTTTGATGTTTTTAATTTTATACTTAATTCTTTATCTTGCATTTACTTTGTAGCACCAAACTAGAATGTTTCATTTCTTTGCATATCTTCTGAGCTCCAGGTCCATATTTCCAGCTTCCTATTAGACCATATGTATAGTCACTCTGCACTCAACTCTTACCTGCAGCCACCTAGTTTCTCTCAGGAGAAACTGAGCAGTCTTGAATACTTCAGTTTTTCTTTCCTTACACATGTAATCAGTCACCAAGTTTGGTTGGTTCTACCCTAACAGCAATAATGGATCTTTTATCAGCCTTCTAATTTAGATCCCCTTTTTTGCTGGCATTCTTGAGCAATCCTTAGAGTTGGCTTATTTTTTACTTTTAGTCCAGAGTCATAAAAAAAAAAGAAACAACGATTTTCAGCATGTGGTTCTCCTGATTACCTGTTTCAGGATCACCTGGGTGTGTTGTTTCAAAAAGTAGATTCCCATGTCCCACCTAGACCTGCAAGTCAGTCTATCTGGGGAATGGTACCTGGGAAGTTGCAGTTTTAACAAGTACCACAAGGGATTTGTTTATACCCTTAAGGAGAACCAATGTTCAGTAAATTGTCTCCGTGGCTCTGCATGTCATTCAGAACCCCAACTCCCACACCCAGACAGCCTATTTTCCCAGGCTTATCTCCAGTCTCACTGCCCACCCACCTGGCACTGTAGCTATACAATGATTCAGTTTCCTGGACCCACCCTGTCCTTTCCTGCCTCTGTGCCTTTGCTCATACTCCTCCCTTTGCTCCTCCCCCTTCCGCCACTTCGTTGAAATCCTTTTCCTTAAGAGCTCAAATAAAATGCTGCTTATTTTCTATAAAACCTTTTTTAATGTCTTCTGTTTGAATTTGTGACTCCCTCCCCATTCTTCGCTTAGCATTTTGTTTTTACTACATGTTTTACCTTTAATGCTGTCACTATTTATGAATTATTGCTTCCTTAAAAGATTATAAACCTTCTAAGTGTGAGAACTTTGCCTTTCCTTTTCATTTTGAAGTCATTATGTACATAATAAGCAATTAAATACTCATAGAGTATAAGAAGTATGTCTCTTGCAAACTTGCTATTATATAAGTGTTTGGCTTTGCATCACACTTAAAATAAAATTAAAACTCTTTACCACTGCTTATAAGTTCTTATTTAATCTACTATCACTCATCTCTGTCATCATCTCGTATTTCTTCCCTCACTCCGCAGACCTATTATCCCTGCTGTGGTCCTTTGCTTTTGCTATTTTCTCTGCCTAGAAAACTCTCCTGTCTCTTTTCTTTACCTGGCTGGCTGCCTGTCTTCTCCCCATCATTCAGGTTGTAGCTCAAATATCATTCACTCAAAGAGAACTTCTCTGACCGCTGTCTAGAGTAGCTGCCCCCTTTCCTACCACCACTCCAGTTTCTCTCTAAGTATTTCCTTCATAGCATAGTCAGTGTTGAGTTGTCCTACTTTCCCAGTAGAATGGGAAATATCATGAAAGCAGAGACTCTCTGTCACTTAGCACATAGTTGCTTTAACACATGGTAAACTGCTCAATAAATAGTTGTTGAACGAATAAGTCTTTAGGATAGGCTTTTCATGTTAAGTCTTATTTTGGTTTGCAATCCAAAGTTTTGTTGTTATTTTCTTAAGGGACAACAGCTGATGTACTTCCATCAGGGTTCAAATCAGGCAGCAGGACAAAAGTTTGGATAATGTGATAGCCAGGATTCAGTTCCCTCTGAGGGTAAGTTTTCATAGATATTCCTAAGATCCAGGCCACCATTTTTACTACGACTGTCAGCATCTACTGCTGGCTAGTACTAGTCTATAAGCTTTCATTACATTTTTATTTATTTATTCTGTAATCCTTTTATTATTCTTTTTTAACGAATGGCTCCAGGGATAGAGAACTAGGGGAAGAGGGAGGAAAGGAAGTGTGACTCCAATTCCACAGCCCCTCCCCACCTATCTTCTCATTACATTTTAAACAACAAATATAGCATAACTAGAATCTTCAAACAACCAGAAATGTTCTTTTGCCTTTCTTCTCCAGGAAAAAATAAGGTACCTAGAATCCTCAAGAAAAGCATATTTTCATTATACTCAACTATAAGAGTGTTAAAATTAGATTTTCAGCAGCAACTCTAAATAAGAAGTTCTTGTCAGCATCTAGTTGAACCAGACAATGTAATCAGGCCTTGTTTCTTCCTGTTCTCTTCATTGGGGATCCTTATTTCTTAATTCTAATTGTTTTGTTTTTCTTGAAACTGGCTTATTTTTTTAAATAATAGTTTTTATAGGCGTCTGTACTTCTTCAAAATACTTTTGCTTTTAGTCTCTCATTTAATCTTTATAATAATCCCATGTGAATTATCTATTTTTGAGACAAAGAAACTGAACTGAGACCCAAAGAAGTTGATTCACTTTTCCATGCCAACTAAAAAACCATTACTTGATAAATGCCCCTCAATAACTTTTTAAAACAGCTCCATAAAGTGATGGAACTTATAGACAATAACATTAAAATTTAATTA
This sequence comes from Solenodon paradoxus, assembly GCA_004363575.1. NCBI lineage: Eukaryota > Metazoa > Chordata > Mammalia > Eulipotyphla > Solenodontidae > Solenodon > Solenodon paradoxus. The sequence continues at coordinate 162,530 of RJWH01002560.1, read as the reverse complement.
AGATGTTAACATTAATATTCTTGTATCCAATCCTTAAGAAATAAGGTCATAGCATTGGTTCAGACAAGTAGCAAAATCTTATCACTTCTATGGCCATGTGATTTTATGTGACCAGCCTCAGCTCTGCTTGTCCTTGATTAAAGCATTGTTCTGTGTTAGCATCTCAGATTTTTACAGAAAGGAAAGATTAGAGAACCTGCCTAGAGAAGAGTCACTTTTCAGTAAACCTGTTTTAATTCTCCTGCTTGAAGGGATTGGTTAAATTGATCCGAACTGGCTTTTCAGATTGAGCAAGCCCTGAAAAAAAACACATCATCTAAAATTTCAGATAAGAATGGAAGCCAGGCTCTTCCTGGAAATGGCCAAGAGTGAAACTAAGAAGCCCTGTACTGGAAAAAACTTGATTAATTATTAAGGACAAAGGACTGGTCTAAGGAAGTTATATCTTTAACAGAAGCAGCCTCCTTGAAATAAATGTATATATTTCTTCTGCTTTGTCATTGTAAGAAAACTAATTAGCCACTTTGTCTTAATTAAGCATGTAATTGGCAAGACCTGTGAACATGTAGTTTATAGGCAGCTATTCAATTATATAGGTGGGCCTTTATTGAGGTATGTGGCAGCTGAGAGCTGATATAATACTGTCTTTCACTTGTATAACATATTTACTGAGTCCCCATGCTGTACCAGGCACTGACATTTGAGCTTCTGATGTTAAAGTATGGAATAGTACAAAGGTTAAAGGAGTAACCAGCTGTTTAGAGCAAATCTGTAGTTTGCGTAATAACTCATTCTTTTTATAATTAACTATTTTAAAATTTGAAGTTACTAACATAATTATATTTTTATAATTGCTGAAAGATTTTATTTATGATATGTGAAAAAAATACTTTAAAAAAACCACCCCACCTCATTCCTTTGGATTTGTTTGCCCTTACAGTAGTTAATCATCAGCTAGTGGGGGTTGGGGAGAAGAACCGAGTGAAAATAGAAGAAATTAGATTTAGGAGAGAAGTGAAGTTAAACTTAGATTAAATCTGGTAATTTGGTCATTCCTAAAAGAAAAAAAGTATCTTAAAGGTTCTTGATTGGTTCGTCATAACCTAAAAATTTTAGACCAAAGTCAGTTTTTAAAGGTAAAGGAGGTTACTCTCTTACCTGTCTAAATAAGATTGGTGAGTATTATAATTATGCAAAAAGTTATTTGTGTTTCAAAAATGCAGATAAGATATTTAAATGAGTAAAGAAACAGAAGCCTCTTAGGAAGGTGGTAGTTATATTTACAGAGATGTAGAGAACACATAAAATCTGGGCCTTACAAGATATTAATCCCAGAGATTTAGACCTCTTGGTGAGGAGAAATGGTGTCAGTGTTGCATGGATCTGGTGTTCCTGATAGTTACTATCAGCTTCTCAGAAGTGACATTAATGATGTTTTTAAATTTTTATTACTGATTTAACAAATAAGCTGACACTAGAATTATATTTCTGATTTATTCTCTATGCTAGAGGTCATTTTATATCCATTCCAATCTTCTAAAAAATAAATAAGAGCTAACCTTGTTTAACTTCACTGGATCTCAGTTTTTTCATCTGTAAAGTGGGACAATAATATTCTGTCACTTTAATGATTCGTAAGTTTATACATATGTAAAATAATTAAAACAGTATCTGACACATGGTAAATGTTCAATAAATATTAGCTATTTTTATTACTATTATTATTTAGAAGCACTTACTTTAACATTGAGCTAAAATAACATTTTAGATTTTGAGATGTAGTGATGATGAGACTAAAAGCTTAGAGTAATTTTTCTAATGTTACCCAGTATATAATTGGTAGACTCAAGATACAGACCTGAGTTGATGGAACCTGCCGGGGAATTGGCTTAGATGTGAACTGGACTGGGGCACTTGGGCCAGCCCTTATTGTTTCTATTTTTGAGACCCTTATGAGGATAAGACTGGCTCAGATCGCCCCTTAGCTGCTGGAAAGGTAAGGTTTGCAGTGTTGTTATAGCATGAACATAAGGATCTATGAGAGTGAGACCCTCATAAGGGTCTCTGAGTAGCTGGCTTTTGTCACCTACTAGCTGTGACCTTGAGCAAGTTATTTAACCTTTCTGAGCTTCAATTTCTTCCTGTAGGATGGGAGTGTTATAATATTTGATTCATTGTATCAAAAGGATCAAACAGGATAAATCACCTTGCCTGTGACTGCTGCTCAATAACCCATCCCCAGGCTTATGCTAAAGTGGCTTCAACTTTTGCATGTTTCTGACAGTCCATCTAGATAGTGGATCATTAGGGTCTACCACTGTCTCTCTGTTCTGACCTCATAGCAGGATCGAGCTAAAATGAAACTTCCAAAGCTGTTTTTACATTGGAATCATAGAGCTCCCTTTTCAGAAAAATTAGACATGTTTAGACTCCTCATAAGATATTCATATTCCATAGATGATCCTGATATTTAGAGTATGTCTTCCCACAGACCTGAGAAGCATTGGACTGACTGGAAGAGGTTAGAAGCTGAAGCACAACTCAAAACAGTGATCTTAAAGCCTGAATTGTCATGTAGTGTCAGTCAGGTTCCTCACAGGGCTGAGCTGTGTTGTGAATATTAATGAGCATTCAGGGGGTGGGTATCTTACAAAAGGAACCTTTACAGGACTGAGGATCTCATCTGTATAGTCAAGCAACATTTCTATTTGGAAAGAATATTAATGAGATCTGGATAGGAATCAGACACCAGGAAAGGACAGCTGCTGTGAGAGGCAATTTGAATTGTACAAGGAGTCACACATGATATTCAGAAAGTCCTTGTGTAATTTTAAAAGGAATTAAATTGTAGAGATAATAAACAATTTATACATGACATTTAAAAAATAAATGTTGCTTCAAAATGTAATTGTATTGAGTGGCCAATACACATGTAGAATTATGTGCAACCTTCCCTATAATTAAAGGAGTGAAAAATAAATAATGTACCACTTTTTCACACACTTGGCAGACGGGAAAAATTTTAAATGATTGATTAATAATACTCACTATAGATGAGGATGTGAGAATAAGCTTTCTCATATAGCTAATAGTGTAAATATCAAGTGATATAAAATATATACTTTTTTGAGGACTGTTTAGGAATATCTATTAAAAATGTTAATGCATAATAAGCCTTTTAGCTAGAAATGCTGCTTCTAGGAATTTATACAAATGCACACCTCCAAGGAGGCAATAGTAGAAGTATCTTCATTGTAGTCTTGTTCTTAATAACTTAAATATGCATTGTCAGGGACCTGGTTAAATAATTTATAAACTAATGTGGAATGAAATTTGATACGGCACTAAAAGATTGGTGTTGCTCTATATGTCTTGATCTAAGAAAATGTTCTATATAAAATAATTGCTGAGGCATGCCATGATGGAATAGTGGTTAGGTCAATCAACTCTGAAGAAGTACAGGCCAGATACCCCTGGGTTCAAGTCCCAGGTATGGGGGGAAATGACCAGTGTGAACAACTAATTAAAAATAAAATGCTTCTTCTTCCTCTTTCTTCCTGCCTGCCTGCTTGCCTTTATTCCTTCCTGCACCTTTCCTTTAGAAAAAATAATACACGTTGCACATTAACACAAAACTATTGTAATTATTTTAAGTATGTATTTATATGTGATGTGTGCTAACTTCTTTATGCCTGTTTTCTCATTTGTAAAATAGGCATAATAATATGTACCTCACGAGTTATGAAGATAAAATGAAATGATAAATGTGGATTACTTAAAATGGTGACTGATACATAGTTCTGTGGGTTTACTATTATTATTAATATCATCATCACATAAAGGCAGTACCAGAAAGTTTATACTCCAAACTGTGACAAAGATTTCCTTTGAGAAGTGGAATTGCCTTGGGAGAAGGAGTAGGCAAGAACAGGCCGCGACTTCTATTTCTTGGATTATATATTTCTGCATAATTATGATGAGCAGTTCCATCCCTTAACTAATCACTCTGACCAAGGAAATTAGACAGTGAGGAAGATGGCAGCTCTTATTTCCAGTGTCTGTTGAGACCTTTGAAGGAGAGGTTTCTCAAAGGAAAGGAGAGTGACAAAAAGTGGTGGCGGAGCCTACTGGACAGTGGTGAATAACACCTTATTTGATGGAGGGCAGGGTGTGTTCACATATCTAAGGAATGGGGGAACTATACATAGGAAGTTATTTTAATGTATAGAATAATTACTACAATAAAAACATTTAAAAAAGGATATGCTTAAAATTTTAGGCTAATAAAGAAAAAAAAGTGGTGATGTGGGAAGTGGGAGGGATACGGATAAATTCCACCTTAGTTGCTGAATCTCTTTTTGAAAGCCATTGAACTAACTAAAGATTTTTTAAAAAATTAACTCAGCACACCCTGGTGGAGTATTGATTAGGTCAGTTGCCTCCAAAAGAGCCCAGCCACACACTCCTGTGTTTGAGTCCTGGCTGGGAGGTGTAGGGGGTGATGCCAACCAGTGTGAACAACTAAAATTGAAAATAAAAAGTGCTGCTTCTGTAGATGAAACAAAACTAACCCTGGAACATTAGCAACAGAACTGAGGTTACCAAAAGAGAATGGAATGGGTGGGGCAAATGGTGGTGGAACCCACTGGACAATGGGGAAGAACACTAGGTGATTTGGTGGAGGGCGTGGTGTGTTGAAATATATCTGAGAAATGGGGAACCTATACATAGGAAATTATTTCAGTGTGTAGAATAATTACTTTTTAAGTAATTCTTCCTGTCTTCCAGCCTTCCTGCCTGCTTGCCTTTATTCCTGCCTGCACCTTTCCTTTAAAAAAAAATTTTTTTTAACTCAGTCAAATATAATCACTGAGAAGCGTTCAAAGTTCACATAATGGAAATAGCTTCAAGATATAATGTGAATGGAAAGAAATAATAAACGGGGGGGCACAGAGGTGAGTCATAAACATTTCTTTTTATATATGCAAGCATGTAAATTATGAAATGTAACCAGAAACAATTTTTTAACTCTACAAGAAACTTACCAAGGGCCATCATTTTTGTCCAAACTTTCCTTTTTGTAATCCTTTAGGTTACATTTATACTGAAAAAAGATTCATATTTAATTTTATTTACAAATAAAAAATGCAAAAAATAATTGCTCTGTGTTCTAAAACAAACATTTAGAAAAATATGATTAGTTTTTCTAATAATGATGAAATAAAAAACTCGAATGTTTTATAGATACTAATTTCAGAGTGTTGCTACCTCTGCTATAGAACAAAAAGTAAGTTTGTCACACAGCTGAAGCAAATGTTACATGTATCCATTATTTCTAACCAGAGCCTGTGACAGATTTATTAGGACAGTATGCCATGTTATTAACTAACCCCAATTATATGTTCTGTTAACTAAACCTTTAAAACTATGTTTATTATATGTGTCTTAGACTTAGAGGCATACAAAGACTGACAGCTCTGACTGTGAAAGTAGTATCAAGGTGAGGCAGTAGTTTGAGGGGGAAAAAAACTTTTACAAGAAAAAAGGATTATTTAATCTGTATACAGATCGTCTTCAATTTACCATGAAGTTACATCTCTGCGCCCCATGTCAGGTTGAAATATAGTTAAGAGTGCACCCCTGTGGGTCAGGCAGCTAAGGTGCAGAGCATATAAAACTTTTGACCTGGGTTCTCACAGGACTGGCAGAAAAAAAGGTGAAACTAGACTTAAGTCAAAAATGCGTTAAGTACACAGAACATATAAAAAATCATAGCTTCGCTTAATCTACCTTAAACATGATTAGAACACTTATACTTAGCCTGTGGTTAGGCAAAATATCGAACACAAAACGTATTTTGCGATGTATTGACACAACTAATTCTTATTCCAGTACTGGAACAGATTTGTGAGTATTACTACAGTAACTGGCTTGTTTTTGGAGTCATGTAATATGAATATAATATACTGAATATCTCATGTAATATAGCAAATACTGTACTGAAAGTGGAAAACAATATTTGTTGTTCACCCTTGTGATCTGATGGCTGACTGGCATCACAAGAGAGTATCATACTGCATATCACTAGCCAGAAAAGATCAAAATCATGTAGTATGGTTTCTACTGAATTCATTTCACTTTTGCACCATCATGAAGTTAAAAAAAAAATGAAAGTTGAACCTTCATAAGTTGGGGACCATTGTATGCAAATTTCAGATATATATACATACACACACTCCAGAAATGTGAGCAGATTTTTTAGGTAGAGGTCAAAGTCAGAAGTGGAGATGAAGTGAGTGTCTAGGAAAATAAAAGGAAAAGATCAGGATTAAGATGAACTGTTGTGACATTTAATTTTCCCCTGACATCATCAAAATGTGGGAGAAATATCTAAGGATACTTGCTGCTTTTTTTTTATAATTGCAGTAACTTTGGCTTTACACATTAGAATAAACTCATGTGTAGGTTTACCAATATGTGCAGTGTCCCCATTCACCAGATATATGTCAACACACCCTGCCCACCACCGAATCACCGAATCACCAAGTGCTCTTCACGACCATTGTCAGTGGACCCCGCCCCCAGTTCCCATTCCCTGTTGGTAATAACCTCAGTTCTATTGAACCATCCAAGGATTGATTTTGTTTCATCTACTCCTTTGTTTTGTCTCTTTACATTCCACCTGTGACTGAGATCATCTGGTATCTTCTTTTGATTTACTTCATTTAGCATAATCCTCTTTAGATTAAGGATACTGTTTTTCTCTTTTATTTTGGAGTATCTCACTAGTGTTGTGTGTTTGTTAGTGAAAGTTACTCTGAATCTTTGGTGAGCAGTTTCCAGAAATGAAATTGTTCTCAGTTGTACAAACTCTTTGTTGTTACTCTTACTCTGAACCCTCTTATGTTTTCAGGACAAAATACCCTTTAAATGGGAATTGAAAAACAGAGGCAAAATGTTATTGAAGTGAATGTCTTGATGAAAGCATCAAAATCTTTGTTGAGCCCTGAGAATTTGGTCCTTGTTACAATTTTCCCCTTGTCTAGGATATATGTTTCTACAGATATCAAACTGAACACTTACAAAAATAATAACAATGGTTTTTCTAACATGCCTACAGATTTGTCTTATCACCAGGTGGCTAACTAGCAGAGTAGTGAACCTTTGAGGTATATACTTGAAGTTACTTGGTGGTTCCATTTTTTCATATCACTTAAATTATCTCAGAGCTTGGCTAAAATAAAATTCACTGAATAATTTCACAGTTCTGGAAAATGATAGGTACTTCTCAACAACTAGTTTTAGGACTGCATAGTATGCATTCATTGCGTGTGCGTATGTACTGATAATGTTTTGGATAAAATTTAGGCCTTCATACAATGCCATTCAAGATACAGAATAGAGTTCCTTCTATTCAGAAAGCAATACACTAGATACTAGCAAGGCAAGATGCAAATTACATCTGTCCCCCGACCTCAAAAATCTTTTTATCAAGTGGAATTTATAAAATTTTAAGGCAGGCAGGGGAAGTGACCTATACTGATTAAAAACAGGACTATAGCAGTTCAGGAAAAGATTCTTTGAGATGGCATTATTTCCTATGAGGTTTTTTTTTTTTTTTAAAGAGGGAGGAAAGAGCAGAAAAAGCAGTTTTAAAAACTTAATATATTTTGCTTTTTCCTACTGGCCCCAGGTTTGAGATGTGGATCCTTGTGCTTTACAGTTTCCACATTCCAGCTGTCTCAGCTGCCTGTGTCACATGGATGTACCTGTAGGGATTATTGTAACCCAGGGAATCAAATATCTACGAATGCATACTAATATAAATAAGTGATTGAATAAATAAATAAGAGAGGGAGAAAAACAATGCTTCCTTATAGAATTCCAATTAATAAATGTAGAAGACAATAAGGACAATAGAAAATCACAATTAGAACACCACCGTAATAATTATTGAAAGCTAAACTTATGAATAAAACTTGAACAGGATCAAGTATCTCCCCCCAACTATGTACAAATAGTAAAATAAATAGGGGCATGTCCTGGTGGACTAGAGGTTCAGTACAGTTCACATACATCCCAAGGACCAGGGTTCGCATCCTGTATCTGGGGGCAACAACCAAAATGAGCAACTGAGTAAAATAAAGTGCTTTTTTTCCCTGACTGCCAGCCTCTGCTCTCTTTCATTCCTGCCTGCGTCTTTCGTTTAAAAAACATAGTAAAAATATAATAACTTTGCTATTTACTATGGAGAAACCTGAAGATACCACCTTAATTAACCAAATGATCAAGTTTAATGATACAAGTAATGATAATACATCAACATCATGTACCCTTTGATATGATACACTGAGGACGACATCAACTCTGTAGTATTCGTCCCCAAATTCTACAACCTCAGTCTTACCTGACAGAACATCGTATTAAAAAAACAGAACTAAATATGATTTTGAGCAGAGCAAGGTATTCCTTGCCCTGCTCCACTTCTGAAACCAGCCACTTCTCCAAGGAGCCCCAGTTCTTCTTATTGGAGATACCGAGAAACCCATATTGAAGGATATTTGACAATACCTGACCAACATTCTTCAAAAGTGTCAAGGTACAGAAAGACAAGGAAAAACAGAGGAACTGGCATATATTGGAGGAGACTTAGGAAGATATGGCAACTAAATATTGTGTAGAATCTTATAACAGAAAAAAAAAAGATTGGTAGAATTTTAATAGAATCTTTAGTTAATAGTAGACTTACCATAATTTTTGACATTGCACCTGGGACCACTGGAGTATCACCAGGTACAGGCACTGAGTAGTGTCGGAGTTCAGGTGTGGGCTGGGGGAATGTAACACCTCCATTGGGGAAACCTGCACCCCTATCTGACAATTTGGAGCTAACTTATTGGATGTGTGTCCTATTTAACTTTTAACAAACTAATTAAAACAGACCGAATTTCAAACTGGGCAGGACACTGGAAGAACACTGCTGAGCAGGGACAGTCCTGGTCGTGCCAGAACATGTGGTTGTCCTAGTATTACTCCAGTGTTCACTTCTTAATTTTGAAGAGTACACTGTACTAATATAAGCTAAAACTAGGTAAAATGTATATGGGAACTTTTTTTTATTACCTGCAATTCTCATGTAAATCTAAAACTATTTCAAAATAAAAAGTTTAAAGATGCTAGCTAGCTTCCCTCCTTCAAGTATGTGAATTTAATGACAATTCTGTACAAAAATATACCCTTAGATATAAATGCAGTTTATGTATTGAAAAACTTATGTAGAAGCATATTTCAAATTGCTTTATTTAAAATTTCCCTTTGCACTTTTTTGTTGTTGGGTTTTTTTTTTTTTTAATTAGTTGCTCCTTTTTACCTGTTGGTATTCAAATCAGAATAAGTTGTTGGTAGAGAGTCTGTTAAGTTCTATCATCTATTTCTAGAAATATAACATTTTCTCTTAATTAAGTGAGCTCGCACCTTGTTCTCTTTAATTTTTGAGGCTATATTCAGGCAGCTGTGTGTCTTGCACCAGTAACTATCTCAGGAGAAGGGAGGCAAAGAGCTCCTGGCCTGGTTTCTGGGAGACAATTCCCTTGGAAAGGTAAGTCTGTTAATGAATTTATTAGAGTAAGTTTTTTGTTGCTGCTGTAGACCTCACCCTAAGCAGTAGCTCAAGGAAGCAGATACCTAGGACCAAACTCCCCTGTAAATCATTGCCCAACCCTGAAAATTTCCGGGGACCTTTGATCAGAGATCCTTATCTCCAAACTGTCACTCTTGCTTAGGAGATTTACCTGTCCCACCTTGAGCTACCTGGTGTGATAAAAGAACACTGAATTAGGAATTAGAATTTTGGCTCTCATGCAAACTAGCTGGCAAATTTGGGGAAATTACTGGCTCTGTAGTCCCTTGGTGTAACAAAAGGGTATTGGTTCTATAATTACTAAACTTCTCTCTCGATGTATGATGTGCAAATATGTATCTAAAACTTAAGGCATCTTCCTTCTTAGTGAATAGTTCCCCTTTCTATATATCCCATTACTGTTTGTTATACCACTATCTTTCCAGTCTCCAAGGCTAGAAATCTTGAGTTTGGGGTTTTTTTTTAATCCATTTCCTTTAATTCTTGGGCATAGCTGTCAACCAATTCCTCAATTCTTCCTTCACCATTTTAGTGGTAGTAGAATGCTGATGACCTAAGAGATTGGGTTTTACAGCCTGATCCATTGGATTCTGCCAGTGCCAAATCCCAGCTGTGTGACCTTTTGGAAGATTACTCAGCCTCAATGAAACATAGTTTTATTTCATGGAAATAACACTGGTCTATCTCCAGGGTGGTTATAAGGAATAAATGAGTAAATAAAGGCCTAGTAAGTGATAGCTGTGGTTATTTTTTGTTTAGTGTAATGCAGTGGCTTGGATCTTAAGTCAACTAGTCCTCTGGAAAAAATATTCAAGGATACTATAGACCAGACTAAGTACCACATACCTTAAGAGTACATCTTCAATTAAGGAAATTATTCTCAAGTCTGAGAAGAGGACTGTCATCTGAGAGAGGTAAGCGAAGAGAGATACCACACCTTTAATGCGAGCTCATGAAAACTAAGATACTTGGCACGCCCTGATAGAGTAGTAGTTAGGTCAGCTGTCTCTGAAGGAGCACAGTCCACATATGTCCTAAGGACCCGAGTCCTCATCCTTGCTCCAAAGGGAACAATCAATGTGAACAACTAAGTAAAAATGAAGTAAAAATGTATCTTCTCTCTTCCTGCCTGCCTGCCTGCCTAGTTTCCCTCATTCCTGCCTGCAACTTTTCTTTAAAAAAAAAAGGGGCGGATGGGGGAGTAAAGAAAGTCAAGATACTCATTTACAATAGAGAGTATTTCAAATGGGGCTCAAGGTTACATTATATTCTCTGAAAGAAAGAATGAATGGCTCTGATGCTCACCATTCTGGAAATACTTGCCACTACTCTCTTAAGGAAAGATAATTTGTATAGGTTTGCAGTTCAGTGGTTCAGAAATTTTTCTACTTAATTTCCTCCCTTGGTTAAAAGTGACAGTCTTAATCAATATTCATTACTTGTAGAGGAAAGAAAATCAACTTTGGAATCAAACAGATTATGGATTTGAATCCCAGCTCTGCTAGTTTATAGGTAAATCGTCATTGTAAACTTATTCAATATCTCTGAATCTGTTTCTTCATCAAAAATATAAGACAATAGGTGCACCTGGTGGAGCAGTAGTTAGATAAGTCACCTCTGAAGAAGCAAGCCACGTACCCCTGGGTTTGAGTCCCGGGCCAGCAGGGAAGCAACCAGTGTGATCAGCTAAATATAAAATAAACTTGCTTCTTTCTCCTCTCTTTTCCTACCTACTCACCTTCATTCCTGCCTGCACCTTTCCTTTAAGACAAACAAAATATACATATATGAGACAATAAAACCCATCTTGAAGAATGGTTATGAGGACTGAGATATGTGCTTTGCATAAGTACTTTATTTTAAAAGGATAGGTAGGAATGCAGGTAGGAAAGGTGAGCAGTCAAGCAAGCCGGGAGAGGAGGAAGCATTTTATTTATTTTTATTTTGTCGTGCATCTTAGTGGTTCTCCATGGCCCCGGGCAGAAATCTAGGTCCTTGGGGATGTATGTGAACTGTGCTTAGGCCGGAGGCAGTTGATCAAACCACTACTCCACCAAGGTGCACTCGTAAGTAATTTTTTTTTTTTAAGGAAATGTATAGGCAGGAAGAGAGGAAGAGGAAATAATTTATTTAGTTGTTCATCTTAGTTGGACACCCCCCACCTCCTTGCTCCGGACTGTGAACCTGGGTCCTTGGGATGTATGCAGGCTATGCCAGCTGGAGACTGTGGACTTAAGCACTCAGCCACCAGGATACACCTGCCTAAGTAAATTTTAGAAATGTTTATTTCATGCAAGTGTCTGACTTTTAATATTAGTCTTGACATTTTAGCTTCCCGTTGTGTATCAACTGACTTGTATATCTCAACATATGTAAAGTAAAATTCATCAGACTCCCTCTACTTTCTGTATTTACTCTTAATAGCACCAACATTTTAATCAGTCAAGTTTGATTGTGCCAGCTTTGACTTCTTCTCTTATCTAAGCCCATCTTATTATAAGATATGTTCATTCTTCCTTTTCACGTATTCTGATTTTAACCTTCATTACCTCATACTTAAAACTTCACAAGAAGTTGTAGGATCTTCTTGGCAAGCAGTTTAGACACCCAGTCTTCTCCCTTCTTTTCAAGTTACATATTGCTGCAGAATTATCATTTAAAACATGTTACTTGTTATGTTACATGTTTTTTCAGAAACTTTCAGTGTTCCACCATAGAGACTTAAACAGAGCATTTTTCTAACAGATGTGGATACTGAGGCTTAAAAAATTTTTTTTTTAACTTGCCATAAATACACACACATGCTAGGGAATGGCATAGTGAGAATAGACCTTATCTCTGCTCATTCATAAGCTGGTTCTACTATTAGAATATGGACAAAACTCCTTAGCCTGTTTTTCAAGGCTTTTCCCAGTCTGGTCCCATTCTGTCATTCTCTACGTTATCTTCAACTTCTCTTGTACCTCCAGTCTAACTCTACTGAAGTATCCTAAGCTATTTTAACTCCCTGGTGCAGTACTATTCCCCCTCTGGGAGATACACTTTCCTCCTCCTCTCATTTGTTGAAATTCTGCTCAGTCCCAAGCCAATACAATGTCCCAGACTGTTAACTGCCTCTAACCACATTTTGCCTTGTGTTGTAATTATTTGTGTACATGTTAGAAAACTTCACAGCTTATGCACACTATTGGGCAGCGTCCTTCCACTACACCTGTGGAAGTATTTACTCAGTAACCTGGTACCAGAGTCTATCAGAAATCATGTGCTAATTCTCACCTTTATCTGTCATATAGTGTGCTAATCACATTGCCGAGAAATAGTAGTCTGCTAAGGTGGTCAGGGTGTGAGTCTCCTTGTTTTGTTCCTTGAATATAAAGTGTGCTTACCCTAACTTTATGCCAAGATAGATGTTCTGCTTTTACTTGACTTTCTGGCCAAGAAATTCAAACCATTGAATTAGATTTGGGGAGTAAACTCTTTTTTTCTTTATCACACTCAGTCCCTCAAATAATTAATGCCTTCCCTTTTTTATCAACAAATTTGAGAACATCTTGTGTATTGGTTGCTGGAGAAGAACTGACAACATTTAGATCCACACCTACAGTAGAAGCATAATTATACCAAGTATCATAAAGTGTTGGTCACGATTTTCTAAACTTGGTTTGAAGGTTGTTACCGTTGTTTTACAAAGTCAGTTAACTTTAACTGAATTGTTTATTGCTCTTTGTCTTTTTCTTCTTAGAAAAATGGCTAACAATGTTTACTGGCCCTGTCCATTACAGATTGGAAAGCAAATAGAGAAATAAATATTATAACTTATTTGATACATTCAGGTTGCTTTCAAAGAACAAGTGTAGAATGAAGTGTTGTTTTGTTTTGTTTTTAATATTTTAAGAAGAGAAAATGTTAAAAAAAAAAAAAAAAAAAAAAACCTGACATTTATCACTTACTGATTCAATGTCAGGATCTTTTCTTTATTTCATTTATTCTTTACAAGGATACTATGAAGTTAGCATTATTATTATGGGTGAGAGCTCTACATTTTAGAGAAGGGAACACAGTCTGAAGGGATGGGTAAGCACGCTCTGTGTTCCACTGTTGTTAAGGTTATTGGAAGCAGCACTGTACATTCTACAAGGTCAGTTATGCTCTGTGATTGTCAAAGAACTACAAGTAGTGCTTGCGTCTTTATTTTTCACTCTTCAAATAAGGGAACTATTGACTCATTTCTAATCTTTTCTGGACGAAGGTTGGCACTCCTTTGGTAACTACAGGAGCAAAAATCAAACAGTTTAGATTTGTGGATAGGAACTAGGTGATATCAAGGGCACCACCATTCTTTGATTGGATGGGATTTTAGAAAGTAATTTAACTTTGCAGGTTTTATCCCCTCATTTAAAGTAAATTATGCTTCCGGCAAGTATTTAAAGTCTTTGTGGAAAGACTTTTTTCAAATAAAATAAAGGGTGTAGGTAGGAATGAAGGTGAGCAGAGGTAGGCGGACAGAAAGAGAGAGGAGAAAGAAGCTTTTTTTTTTTTTTTTTTTTGTAGTTGTTCATCTTGGTTATCTGCCCACCCTGGGAAGTAAACTTGGCCCTTAGGATGTATATAGACTATGCCCAAACACTACTCCACCAGAGTGTGCTGTGAAAATACTTTAAAATAAGAATTATATCAAAAATCAGTACTTAAAATGCCTGCAATGCTACTATAACATTTCTCATATTTTAAATATATTATCTTCTCAAAGACCTTATAAAGGTAGGTATTATCATTTTTCAGCTAAAGAAACTAAAATTGAAAAGATCGTATAATTTGGCACACCGTTTTGGCTTATGCATGAATCTGGCCGTTGGGGCGTAGACCATATAAAGCCCAAGGTGTGAGGGTGGGGATGAGAACAAGCAAAATAAACAAAAACAAAAGTAGCTTACTCCTCCTCTTCCTTAATTTCTTCCTTCAAAAATGCTTCTTTCTCCTTTCCTTTGCTTCCTCTCTAAAAGAGAAAAAAAAGTATATAATCTGTTTAAGGCAACCAAGTCATTTTAACTGAAATCTATATCTCCTAAAGTCCTTGTTCTTTATATTATATCATGCCATGTGTCCAGCTCTCTCCCTAACACTGAGTGGTCTGTGCTGCGGAGCTGGAGCCGGGGGAGTGAGGGCAGCCAAAAGAAACTTGGATGTAGGTGGAACCTAATTTGGACCTGAATCTACCGAAATGCTGATTGTACCTCCCCTGGGATGCAACTCAGAAGAGAGGAACGTTTCACTTCAAATGTGACTTTGGAACAGTCTTAAGTTCAGGGAAAGGCCAAATGATGTTTGCACAGTGGGGTCAGTCATAAAACGATGCAACTGGAAGAGACCTTAGAGATCATCTGGTCTAACCTTCTCTTTTTACAGGAAACTACAACCAAAAGATATTGAATCATTTGACCAAGGATACAATTTTTTAGAAAACCGGTAGAGGTCTGCTCACACCACACTGTTGCCAGTCGTTGGATGCTGGGAAATCCTCTTCTGTGTCTAATTTTTTTGTTGTTGTTGCACAGGTATTTCAATATCTGTAGATAAGATGGAATCAACTCCTTTTAATAGACGGCAATGGACTTCACTGTCGTTGAGGGTAACGGCCAAAGAACTTTCACTTGTCAACAAGAACAAATCATCGGCTATTGTAGAAATATTCTCCAAGTAAGTACTGGTCCTGGTCCAAAAGGACCATCTGTCTTAAGCAAACATTACCACCTGTCAGGGAAATCAGTGAAGAAAGTGCACGATGTAAAATGCCTCTATTGAGCACCTTCTGGATTTTAAGCACCATAGAGGGAACTGTGGAGGAGGATGGTAATAATCAGAAGACACATTCTCTGTCCTTGAATTTTTGTTTAGTTGGAGCAAGAAAAGTTACAAACAAAAGATAATTAGAAAATACGCAGTTATTAAGTAAAATGTCAGCAAGTCCGAAATGAATACGAATAAGGACTAGCTACAGAATGAGAGAATGACAGAAACCAGTTAGGAAGTCTGTCTGGTTGAAATGAGGTTTGAGACAGGTTTTTATTTGTTGAAGGGAGTGTTAGGCTCACTCTACACCTGCATTGTCCAGTATGTCCATTATATATGTGTCTGTTTAAATTTAATTAGAATTAAATAACATTTAAAATTCAGTTTATCAGCTGCGCTAGCCACATTTCAAGTGTCCAATAGCTACATGTAGCTGGTGGTGGCTACCATCTTGGACACCATGGACATGTTTCATCACTGAGTAAAGTTCTTTTGAACAGTGCAAACTACAGAGGCAAACTACAACCCACTGGCTTTGTGTTTTAGCAAATAATGAGTTATTGGACCACAGCCATATCCATGTGAGTATTGTCTATGGCTGTTTTGATGCTGCATGCAGCAGAGACCATATGGCCCTCAAAGCCTCATATATTTACTATCTGATCTTTTAAGGAAAAGTTTGTCGACCCCTGCTCTGGACCAAGGGTTCTTTGATATGTGGGTCCCTGTCCTGTTTATTTTATATCCCTGGTACAAAGCTCAGTGACTAGAACACTCAACAAATGTTGAAGGAATGGCATATAGAAATATTAAACCAGAGATACCAAACACATCGATGCCAGAGTGGGAAGGAGCTTTGGGCAGGTGGTAGGTTTACCTCACTAGTAGAGTTTGTTAATTCATAGGAAACAGTGATACATGTAAGAGAAGAAAGATTATAAAATTTGAAGAAAGTGATTCTGTATCTAGGCTACAGCTAAGTACCACTAGGAGGTTTTGTAATTGACAATGTCACCTTTTCTTTAACAATAAATCCATCAAGCGCCTTCTGTATAGAACACATTGACCTTCAAAACGTTGACCTTGGTGATCGCTTAAGATGGGGTACAGGTGGGGTGAGAATGCATAGCCCTTTTACCTTCTGCATTATGCACTTTATATTGCTGTCATGTTATGTCAAACATGTATTATTCTTTTTAAAAAAATTTTTATTGCAGTAACTGATTTTGCACATTAAAATAAACTCACGTATAGGTTCCCCATATGAGCAGTTTTCCTGTTCCTCAGATATAAAACATGTATTATTCTTATAAAAAGAGAGAAAACAATGAAGATATTTTATTAAACAGGAATGGAGATGGAAAACTATTGAGACAATCCCTGGTGTACCCTTGAGGCTCAGGTGGCTGAGACACCTAGGTTGTGGACCATGTAAAACCCATGTGTTGGGAAAAACAAAATAAATAAGTAAAATAAAAATGCTTCTTCCTCCTCTCCCTTCCTTCCTTCCTTCCTCTCTTTAAAAACAAAGACTTAGCCTCTGACTTCAAGGGCCTTAACGGTATAGTTTATTACAGTTTCTGTAGTGGATAAGTCCCCAGACTTCCTTCATCTTGAGAATCACATGGGTGTACTGATTAATAATATGGTGTTCCAGGTATTTATTGGTGCAGTTTAAAAAAAATCTCCAAAAAGTAGTAATTTAAAATAATGCCTTTTAGTTTGCTTGTGAATCTCCAGTTTGGGCAGGGCCTGCCTCTGCAGGATTCCCTCGGCATCAGCAAGGGTGGCTCAGGCACTGAGTCTTAGCCATCTAAAGGCCCACTCACTCAAGTCAGGTGATGATGCTGGCAGTCGTCTGGGATCTCAGGTGAAGTTCTGTTTGGAACACCTACACAGGCTTGTCCATGTGGCTATTTGGCTTGGTTGCTGGGTTCCAAGGGCAAGTATCCAGAGATGGAGGCAGGGAGGGGACAGAGAAAGAAAGAAATCAGGGACAGGGTTGTGTTGCCTTTTATGACCAAGCCTCAGAAGTTATATAAGATCACTTTTGACACATTCTCTTCACTACTAGTGAGTCACTAAGATTGGCTCATATTCAAGGGGAGGAAAATTTGACTACTTTTTGATGCAAGGAATATTAAAAAGAACTTTGGATTTGCTTTTTTTTAAAAAAAAAAAAAAAAGAAAGGTGCAGGCAAGAATAAAAGTATGCAGAGATAGGCAGGAAGAGATTGAAGTATTTTATTTAGTTGTTCATCTTGGTTGTTGCCATTGGCCATAGGACTTGAACCTGGGACCTTGGGATGAATGTGAACCCCTACTCCACCAGGGCTCACCCAGATGTGCCTTATAACTATGTTATATAGTTTCCCAGGCCCCTTCCCTAAAGATTCTGATTCCATTTGTCCAGGATGGGGCCAAGAAATTTGTGTTTTTAGCAAGTATGCCAGGTGGTTTTTACCTTCAGGAAAGCTTGGGGAGCCCTGGTAATGGAAAAAATAGACTTGTGAACACAAAGCAGTGAAGTTGAATGTAAAGCAATAAGGTTTATGACAGAAAGATCAAGCAAAAAACAGTATGAACTGAACATGAACAAAAAGGAGAGCAAGCAATCGGGCATAGAGAAAAACAAGAGAGAGGGAACTGGTACAGTTCAGCTGGGGCCAGAAGGTGGGAGGCCTTGAATGCTATGCTAAGTTTAGGATATTGTCAAGTAAACAGTGGAAACAATGAAAGAGGTTTTCATGCTGGAAGAGTGACATGATCAGACCTGTGTTTTAGAAAGATACTTCTGGCAACAGTATAAAAGGCACATTAGAAAGGTGAAAGATTGATAGCTTCACCAGGCTCTCTTGAGAACCCAAGTGAAAGCTATTGAGGGTGGGGAGCAGTGAGCAGCAGGAATGGAAAGGAAGAGGACTTGAGATAATGTTGAGATGAGATTAATGGGACTTGGAAACTCCCTGTTCTGCAAAAAAACTTCTAGACATTCTTACCCTTTTCACCCTTCCTAGCTCCACCTCTCTAACTAAATGCAGCTTTCACTGGACATGCATTCAGTCTGAGGAGTGGCTGCCTGCTCTTTCTGCACGTGTCCCTGAAATATTCTGGGACCAGAAATCAGGCTTGTTGCTCTCCTACACCCCCACTATAGTTAACCAGCTATTGTTTTCCATGCCCTCTACTGAAGTTCTAAACCTGTGCTTTCACATCTAGTTATATCTTATCCTTCTCCTTCATTGCAGTGTTGTGCCAGCCCCTGGACCAAGCTCCTTACATTCTCTGGGGACACTAGTTTCCATTTCTTTTCTTCTGTGTGTTTCAGTAGGCATGCTGTTGGCATTTTGGATTGAGGCAGGTCTTCCTCATGCAGGATGTTCATCATCTTTCCTCCCTCCAAATGCCTATAGGAACAACCTATGACATTGTGACACTGAAAAAGAAAGAAAGGAGTTGAGGAAAAACCTCAACAAGATTCCTGCACATTTCCAAATGTCCCTCAAGGTCCGTCGTGCCCCAGTGAAGAATCACTTGATTCTTTGGACTCATCATGTCTTAATCTTTCCTCCTCCTTCAACCTGCTCATTGTTTCCCATGATCTTGCAGCCAATCCCAACCTTATCATCCAGAATCCATTTCTGAAATGTACATTTGGAAAATCTACTCTCTGATTAGAGCCTCCAATCCTTCCACTTGTTCCACTCTTTTATTCCCACTGACTCTGTTCTTTGGCCAAACTAGGACACCCAGGCTAAGGACATCAGCCCTCTTCCTTGTTTTATTTCCCTGCCTAACTTGGTCAGTCATTCAGTGAAACTCTCACTCCATCCTCAGTTCCCTTCTCACAATTCCCTTCTGTCACTATCCAGTTCAGCCAGTTCTCAAGAGAGAGGATTTGGGCCTTATAGTATCACTGATGAGAGTTAGGAAGTTGGAGGGAAAAAGCTCTTTATCTTACAGATCTTCTTAATCTTGTAGAAAGTGCAAAGGTACCTTAGAAGTCATTCTTCTCATAGCATAGTAGGTTGAGTCTTTTCCACATGAAGTTTATAAAGGCAAAGAGTTTGATGTAAAACTGTAAACCCTGAATACATTCATCAGAATTATTTTGGCACACTGGACTCTTGGTAGTAATAGGTATTACAGAAACTCTATGAAGGAAGGACATTATCCCTCTTTAATAGTTGAGAAATCTGAGATGTAGAAATGAACCTGTCCTGTTAATGCTCTGATTTGTTTCTGCTAGTATTTTCATTCTGGTATATGTATTCTAACATGTTAAACCGGTTTCGAAGGAT
Source organism: Solenodon paradoxus (assembly GCA_004363575.1). Taxonomy (NCBI): domain Eukaryota; kingdom Metazoa; phylum Chordata; class Mammalia; order Eulipotyphla; family Solenodontidae; genus Solenodon; species Solenodon paradoxus. The sequence continues at coordinate 142,799 of RJWH01002560.1, read as the reverse complement.
GAATAGAATTGTATTTGGTAGGTAGGCCAGGAGTATGGTGGCGCCTTGGAGAGGGAAAGAGGAACAAGAGGTAAGGCATAGAAGTGGGACAGGACATGATGTGCACTTAAGACAATAAGACCCAGAGAGTCAGCCTGGATTTCTTTTCCAAGTTTCATACTCATTGGAGTGACACATTGCTGATATTGCTTAAAGTTTTTAGGGCTCACTCACTATAGGTTCCCAGAATAGACTACAACCATACTCTGATTTATACCCCTCACACCTAGTGACTGGATTTATTTTTAAAGGAAAGTTATAGGCAGGAATGAAGGCAAGTAGACAGGCAGGCAAGAAGGGAATAACATGGAAGAAACTTTATTGTTATTTAGTTGTTTACACTGATTATTCTTCCTGACCCCAGGTCTTGAACCCAGAACTGTGGGATGTATGTGAAACTGCTCCCAGGTGGACTAGACCGCTAGGCTACCAGGGCGCACCCCATGGATTTTTTTTTCTCATTTTTTATTATTATTGCAATTAGTAAATCCTGTATAAGTCTTAGTTAAAAGACTATAGGAAACCTTAAGATGTTTCTGATCAAAGATTAATATAAAAGTGTTATTTGGAGAAGCTTAATCGTCTGATGTTTGCAGTATTTTCTAATCGTTAACAATACGTTTTACATTTACATGTACATAAAAGTAATTTTTCAAGTATCAGAGTTTGTACTTATTTCTTTTACTAAACCTCTATACTGTATCAATCATTAAATTTGAGGTAAGGAAAGTTCTGTTGGGTCAGTTTGAACATCTGGTTTTGATTTCCCTTGCTGCTAACTTCAGCAAAACATAATCCTTTGTTGCATTAAAATTTGACTGTTGACACATCCCTGTGGCTCAGTCTGCTAAAGAAGCTAAAGTGCAGGCCATTAAAGTAAAGACTCAGGTCTGGGGATTTAAAATTTAAAAAAAGACCTTTAGCAGCATTTAGCTTCTTTACAAAACGTTCCTCTTTGACTCATCTATATTTGAAACTAAAGGGAATTTAGCCTAGTGGTTTTCAAACTGTCCTTATTGAATTTTTCAGAGAAATCTCAGGTGCCAATTCTGGAAAGATGGGGAGAGCTAAAGGGCAGAGCCTGGGACTTTCCATCTCAGCTGTCCTGTTTTCTCCCTTTTATGTGAGATTCTAAATGACATGTTATTTGAAAAGCAGATTCTTCAGAAAAGAGAGTTTAAAAACCTTAACTTTGTCCTACTCCTCTGACAGATAAAGAACTTGAGGCTCAGCAGTCATGACTGAAGATTATACACTAAGAGTTTTTCTCCACTATCTGAAAGTAGAATGTTCCTAAATGATATGATTTGGTAGGTAGGTTACTTTTTCTGTCTGAGAATATTCAACATCTTTCTTTATAAATTAATGGAATTCCCAGACCCAAAAATGAACTACCAAATCATACCAGAAAAGAACAACCTCCTTTTTTTGAGGTAACTTTGATTTACAAACCAATGTAAGTTTTAGGTGTGCAGATTCACTTTTCATCAAATATATGATAAAACAAACAAGCCCACTACCAAATTTCTAATAATCTTCCACCACTGTCTGGGGGAACCCCACTACTCTTTGCTCTTTGTTCTGACCCCCAACTCCCCTTCTCCTCTGATAACCTCAGTTCTGCTGTCAGTGTCCAAGACTTCGTTTGTGTTTTGTTTCATCTGTTCATTTGCTTTGTTTCTTTTTATTCCACATATGAGAGCATCCGGTATTTGTCTTCCTTCTTCTAACTTAATTTTACATAATATAATCCCTTCTAGTTCCATCCATGTTCTTGCAAATGGCAGTATTTCGTCATGTTTTATAGCTGGGTAATATTCCATTGAATATTGTTTGATACCACATCTTTTTAACTTATTCATCTGTTGATGGACAGTCAGGTTGTTTCCATTTCTTGACTACTATAAATAGTGCTGAATGAACATGGGGAAGGGGTTCATATATCTCTTTCAATTAGTGTTATTATGGGTTTTTGGTAAATAACAAGAAAAGGGATAACAGGATCATATGGCATTTCTGTTCTCATTTTTCTGAGGAAAGGAAAATCTTAGTTTTGAATAGTGGGAGAAACCTGTAGTGGCAGAGCAAAACCCAGCACCCAGATCCCAGCTCACCCCATGGTGTCTTCCCCCATATCATAGACCCTCCCACTCTCGTTTTAATTTTGTCCATTCAGTAGTCCCAAGAAAGAACAGGGTTTATGTTTAATTTTCTGTGACTGTTAAAAAAAAAAAAAAAAAGACCCCTAGCTTTCCCTAGTTAATTCCCCCCCCCCCTTTTTTTTTTTTCTTTTTTGCTTCTGTGTAACAATTTAATGGTGAAATTGTTCCAGTAGAAAATACATTGCCTAAATCTTGGGAGTTTCCATTTTCCCTTTTTTAGCTCAGTGTTCCCTTTGCTGTTTGAGGGCATACAAACGAGTCATGGCTCACAAACTCTTGTTTTCTGGCCTTAGAAAAGTTTGAGACACTATTATTACTCCCCAGATAATTTTAGCATCCACCATCAGCTGCCCGCCTCTCAGCTGAGCATTAATGAGTAGTTGCAAGATTAAATTTTATATGGGAAGAAAAGGAGACTGGAGGACAGAGAATCTGGGAAGGGAAGAAGAAGAGAGATTTTAATTACAGAAATCTCAATGCAAATATTTTTTTCCCCTCAAATTTGGATCTTCAAAGTGCCTTTCCTCCCTTTCTAATCAGTGACCTTCACGTTTTGTGTCAAAATAATGCTAATTGCTTTAAGTACCTTTGAGAAAAGTCTAAGGCCTGAATCCTGATCTACCCAGAATTCCAAAGAAGTATTGTGTCTCATTGTCTCTTAGCATTCTAAGAGTACAAAATGTAAAGTACCAAGGACCTAATTTGGAAGAAAGCTGTGGTGTCGTACCTTTCTCCCTATGTGTGTATTATTTCGCAAGCACTTCACTACAAATAAAAGGTGGGGAGATTTGAGTGGGACTTTCAAAGCATGATTCACAGTAGCCCCCTGTGTCTTACAGATGCCTCGGCGCTGAAAGTACAAGACTGAAGATGAAAACTATTTTCATCTTTTCTTTAAACCATTGTTTTGTTGAGACAGTAAAGGGAAGGGACCTCTGAGCTTATTTACCCAACCAACCACAATGTCAATACCTTGCCTTGGAGAACAATTGACAAAGAATAAAGCTGTCTGCTGATTGACTCTGACTTTCATATATTGTATTATTGCTATAATATGTTATAGATGATATCCAAGGGGTATGGAAATAGAATTCAAGGCCACTCCCAAGTTACAACCTCTGTGTTTCTACATTCTCATTTTTAGAGACACTCTCAGACAGGTGTATTAGAGTGGGAAAAAATATATGTACAAGGACAGAAAACTAGAAACAATGCAAATATCCATTAAAAGGATTATGAGTAAATGAATCATATTAACAATGGAAGAGGATTGCCAGGTTTTTCAAAGGCTGCCATGTTAGCCTTTGTTTTACATGACCTCTCACCACTTCTTCCTTCCCACGTTTTTGCTTCTCTGAGAGTTTCTTGGCTTTCCTCTTCACCTTTTTGGTCTTGTCTCATCACCATTTCTGACTGCTAAGTATTAAAGTCTCCAGTACCAAGTTCTGAACCTTTTTGCACACTGTCCATTCTTCATAGATGATATCCCCATGGTTTTAATATCATCTGAGGACAGACAAGTCGAAATTTATATTATTAGCTCAGTTTTTTCTCCTGAGCTCTTGACACATGTATGAATCACTGCCATCACCAAAATAGATTTTTTTAGTTAATGTGGCTAATACTGGACTCTTGATGGTCCCTATCACCAAATTTGCTCCTCTTTCATTATTTCCCATCCCAGTAGATTGTACTTTTATTGACTCAGCTGCCAGAAACCTGGGAATCTTTCTTGACTTCTTCTACAACCCCCCTTCATGACCAATCCTGTTGATTCTACCTCTAAAATAGATCTCGAATGTATTCACTTTTCTTTGTCTCCAATGCCACCATCCTGGGTCAAACTAAGAACATCTTTCATTAATGCCACCTCCATTCTCAATCCCCTCCAGTTTATTCTCTATACAGTATCTAAAACACTCTTTTTAAAACATGATTTTGATCAATGATAATTTATTGTTCTTAGGATTAAGTTCAAAATCCTTAGCATGGGCTACAAAGCCCCTGCCTCCCAGCATCATGTCCTGTCCTCTCCCTTTCCTAGTATGCTTCTGTGGCATTGGAGCGCTTATGTGTCTTAGACACAAGATGTTTTCTGCTATTGGGACCTTTGTATATGCTGTTTTTCTATACCAGAATGCTTTTGTTGCCTTTTTGCCTGGCTAACTTCTGGTCAAATTTCACATCTAAAGGTCATTTCTGCAGGCTTACACACAGCCACACATAGCACCACCAAAGCCCACCATTGCCTTCTCAATTTGATTCCTTTGTTTGGTTACTTAATATTACTATCTTTTTTTTCTTTGAAAGATTGATCATTATATTTGTCTGTGTATATATATATATATATATATATATATATGTGTGTGTGTGTGTGTGTGTATTTTTATACTTATGTATTTAATGTCTAAACTAAGCTGAGAGCAGGAACTATGTCTCTGGTTATTTCTTTCACTACTCTTTCTCTAGTGCTTAGAATATATTTGTGTGTGTGTGTTTTAAAGGCAAGGTTCAGGCAGGAATGAAAGTGAGCAGGCAGACAGACAGGAAAAGAGAGGAAGAAGAAACATTCATTTAGTTGTTCATCTTGGTTGTTCCCCACCAGTCTGGGACACAAACTCAGGTCCTTGGAATGTATGTAGACTATGTCTGGTGGCCTTATCCACTAGGCCACCATAGTGTATGAGAATATATTTCTTAAATGAAAAGTTCAGCTTTTCTAAAACATAGAAAAGGAGATGCAGAATCATATGTTCAATGTTATTCCATCTTTGTAATATTTTTAATTGCACATTTTGATTATGAATCCCTTATGATTTGCAGATATTTTTCTCCCATTCTAAGTGTTGCCTTTTCACTGTTAGCCGTGTCCTTTGATGCACAGATTTTGTTGAGCTCCAATTTAATTGTTTGTTGTTGTCACCTGTACTTTTGGTGTCTTTCCAAGAAATCATTTTCAACCTCAGTGTCATAAAGCTTTGCCTGTTTTCTTCTAAGACTTTTATACTTTTAGCTCTTACATTAGGTCTTTGATACATTTTGACTTAGTTTTTATGTAGGATATAATGGATTCAACTTAATTATTTTGCGTATTGATATCCTTTTTCCACACATCAGTTACTGAAAAGACTGTTCTTTCCCCATTGGATGATACTAACCCTTGTTGAAACTCTCCTTTGACCATATGTGTAAGTGTTTATTTCTGGGCTCTATTTTATTCCATTGATTAGTATATCTGTCTTTATACCAGTACCATACTGCTTTGTTTTTTATTTGTGGTAAAATATACCTATCATATAATTTAACAGTGATTTCAGCAACTTTAAAGTATGCAGTTCAGTGGCGTTAAGTACATTCATGTGCTGCCATCCCTTTGTTTTGTTTTGGTTTGGTTTTGGGGTTTTGTTTTTTTAAGAGAAAGAAGCATTTTGAAGGAAGGAAGAGGAGAAGTAGAGAAGGAAGCACTTTTATATGTGTATTTATTTGTTTTGGTTGTTTCCATGGCCCTCTTGAACCTGGGTCCTTGGGCTTTACATGGTCCTTGAGCTGAACTCCTGAGCCATCAGGGCTTCCCGGTTATTCTTTGTGTAGCTACAGAATATTTCATGACAGGAATATATTACAGCTTATTTACTGGTCCTCTGCTAATGGACATTCAGGTTAGTTTTAATTATTTGCTTTTAGAATTGATGTTATGATAAATTAATATGAAAGTCGTGTTTTGCTTATGTGAATATATCTTTAGGATAAGTTCTGGAAGCATAATTGGAAAATCGTAATGTTTATGCTTTTGTAATGTTTGTAAAATTGACAAAATACCCTCCATAGAGGTTAAACTAATTTAATTTCCTACCAGCAATTTAGATAGAGCCCATTCCTCCATAACCCTTACCAGTGCCATATGTTAACTTTTAAAGAAAAATCTTTTCCTACTTGAAAGGTAAAATGTGTTCTTAGTGTTGTTTGAATTTTCATTTTGAGGTTGAACATCCTTTTTATTTAAGAGCTGTTTGACATTCTTTTCTGTGTATGTTTAATTCCATGCTCATTTTTCATGAGTTGGTTGTCATTTCGTATTGATTTGTAAGAGTTCTTTGTATTTTTGGAAAATTAGCCTTTTGTCTGTAATAGAAGTTAACAAATATCTTTCCAACTTCTCACTTGATGTAGGGCAATTTTGATCCCAGTCTTCCTATTTATGGTCAAGGAAATGCCAGAAATTTTTGAAAATCCTTTCAGTCTATCATATTAGAAAGCTCTGCTCAGTTGCAGGGCAATACCCAGCCTAATGAATGAGATATTTATTAATAGCTGATTTGTCAAAATCAAACAGTGATAGAACTGGAAGAGATCTTAGAAATCTTGTTACATAGTCACTTAGTTTTGCAGACAAGTCCCAAGTAAATGAAGTGATAGAACCCAGGTTACATAAACAGTGGTCCCATAACTGGGACTGTTTCCAGCTTCCATTTGGGATGAGGTGCTTCTGTTTAACAAACGTGCTAAGGAAATTCTGGGCTTATGCTGGCTTTTATGCGTTGAACACTGGTTTTGGTAGACGCGTGGACCCTTTTCTATTCTTCTCTTTTTCTTTTTTCTCTTACTTCTTTTCCTTCCCCAAATCTTGTGTGAATTCTGAAATTTTACTTTAAGGCAGACAACAGATGACCTTTTGAATATGCCCTTTTCTAGGGCTAGGTTGGTACTAAGTGGGTTCTGAGCAGGCAGGCCTAAGGAGGGCACCTGGTGGGGAATCTCCAAGTACTGGTGCCCTTTCAGTGTTTAACTGAGCGACTCCCAATCAGCCTGGTTAAAGTTGTTCTGGGCCATCTGGAGATTTGCTGCAGTTGGACCTCCCAGGGTTCCTTTGTCTTCAAAGGAAGACAGCCAGATCCCTCTTGAAAAGTCCTAGGACTTCGATTATTTCTCAGGGATCTTGTGAACCAAGTAATAATAATATGAAATGATTAAAATACTAAAACAATTAAAGTAGTAAGCTTCTATATACTTGTTTATTAAACCTAAAATGCCATCAACTGTAGACTATGCCACTATTATTGTATCACTAAGAAAAAGAATGTTGTTCATTAAAAGAACTAAAGCTAGCTTATCACATTAACTTTTCTCATATCTCTCATGCATATATGAAAAAAAAAATTTTTTTCTTTAAACGCCAAGCTATAGTAATCCCTTTAAAGACATTTTTTGGTGCCATTTAGAAAGTGTTAACACCACAAACTATGTTTAACTGAGCTAATGTGACAATACCAACAACTTGAACTAAATTCACACATGTTCGGGCAGTGTGATTATTTCTCATTTGGCTAACAAGAATTGTAAAGTTTCAGAGGCTTTAATGTAGGGCAAAATGTACTTTTTAAGAAAAATGCAATGCTATAGCCTTTCATTCTAAGTATTTTTACTCACATGATCTCATTTAATCTTCCCAGCAAGTTTGAAAGTAGATATGTAAAACCATTTTCTAGTTAAGGAAATTGAGGTTTAGAGAGACAGTTAATAAGTGATGAAAATGAGATTTAAAACTGCAGGCTTTCTGCTCTATCCAGTTGCTTTTAAGTTTTTTCATCCCCTTGGATCTTTTTGTTCTATCAGAACAGATAGCTGGAACATTATAGGAAATGAGGGCTAATCTGATTCTCTGCTTCTTTTCTGTTTTTTTTTTTTTTAAAGGACAGGTACAGGCAGGAATGAGGACGAGCAGGCAGGCAGGCAAGAAGAGAGAGGAGGAGGAGGCATCTTCATTTTATTTTTTATTTAGTTGTTCACACTGGTTGTTTCACTCCAGACCCAGGACTCAAACCTAGGGGTATGTGACTAGCTCCTTCAGAAGCAATTGACCTAACAGCTGCTCCACCAGAACACACCTCTCTGTTTTTCTGACAGTTGATTAAAAACAATTTCTAGCAGAAATAACTATGTATAGTGGTTGTCTTAAAGATTGCAAGAGTATAAATACAAGTTTAATTTGAGAACATTCTCTTTTTCCACCCCCACCCCCTTCTCTGAAGGTACCAGAAAGCAGCTGAAGAAGCAAACATGGAAAAGAGGAGAAGTGTAAGTATTCAGAAGCCCTGGGGCCTGTGAAACTTCATGAACAGAGCCTGTTTGATTCAGCCACCTGCAGCCTCCTTGGGCTTGGGCTTGGGCTCGGGCTCCCTGTCAGCTGAGCCAGGCAATTGTGCCAGCTGGTTTGATTTGTGAGCCATTTGCCCAGGAGAAATTGGCTGAGGTGCAGGGAGTCTTATTCTTCCACTGAGGTCATCTTTTTGAACTACTTTTTCTTTCATGAGTTGAGTGAAGGACAGAAGACCAAGTGCTTTGCCTGAGATTAGCAAAAGTTTTTCTGCTTCTGCTCAGATTAGAATATTGGGTCTCCTAGGCTGTCATCCTTTTTTCCAAGTCAAATAACTAGAATTTCTATATTATGCATTTAATAAACTGTGCCACTGCACAGTTGTCACCTCCAGGTTCTTTGTTTAAAGCACACTTCTTGATCCAGTTAGCAAGTTCCTTGGCTGCAGACTCCACCAAAAACTGTAACCTCAGAACAAGCCCTACTCAGAGCCCATTCTCTAGTCTCCCCACCTGCTAACTTCTAGCTGTGGTTAGTGTATTTCTTTTGAAATCTTACTTGATTTAATCTTATGAGAGGGGGGGAAAAAAAAACAAACTCATATATTTGGGCAAGAATTCTTTATTTTGGTTGGCATTAAAAAAATTCCCCAGTAGTTTTCAGTATGCAACCTATTTTAATTAGTATATAACATATCATATAACATGTCAGTTTGTTCTCTCTAAGCGAGTAGTGGTGACTGGGTCTTTGGCTCAGTTTTCCAGTAATTCAATATTGAATCTCTTTGGTACACTCTAAGAAAAGGCTACCATCATTTCACTCAACTATTGGTTTCTTTTCTTTCCCCCTCTCTCTCCTGCCTGTTATTTCCCCTTTCCTCCTGTCTTCCTTTCTTCTTTCCTTTCACTCATTAATTTAACAAGTATTCATGGAGCACTTGCTACATGCCAAGCAAGCACTTGTCGTAGGCACTAATATAGACCATATTTTGCCATCATGGAGTTTATGTTTTAGTGGGACAGAAAGACAATAAGAAATCTGTCATATGGTGATTAGAGCTATGAAACAACATGAAGCAGGTAAGTAGGAGGCAGTATAGGTGGGTCAAAGAAAGCCTCTGATTAAGAGACATTTGAGTAGAGGTCCAAAAATATGAGCTAGGGAGAGGAATGATTCAGGCTGAAGGAAGAGCACATGCAAATGTCCTGAGACAGGAAAACTCTACGTACATTTGAGGAATAGGAAGGACAAAGTAATACAGGACCATTGTGAGGACCTGGATTTTAACTTTGATTGCATGGGGGCCTTTGGAGGGTTTGTGTGCAAAGGGGTGATGTAATCTGACAAATTTTTCAAAGAGAATGGATAGATTAGAAAACAGTGGAGACCAAGTATAAGACAATGGAAATGATATAGGCAAGAGATGATAATGGATCATACTAGAGTTGTAGCTGTATAGGTGATAAGAAGTGATCAAAATTTATGCTGAAAATAGATTGAGAATAATAAAGATTAGTAACACTGGGTGCACTCTGGTGGCCTAATGGTCTAGTACACCTGAGTGTAGTCCCATATACATCCTAAGGTCCTGGGTTCAAAACCCAGGGCAGAGGGGCACAACCAATGTGAACAAATAAATAAAAATAAGTAAAGTGCTTCTTCCTCTTCTCTCTGCATGGCAGACTACTCACCTTTATTCCTGCCTGTACCTATCCTCAAAAAAAGAAGTCCTTCTGTGAGATCTGACAAAATTCTACAAAATAAAGAAATGTAATTCTTTTAAAAAAATATTATTAACATTGTTTTTGTCCCAAAACACTTGGGAAAATGACATTAATTAAGATGGGGAAGACTAGTAAAAAGTTTAAAGAAGAAAAAATAGTAGAAGACCAGTTTGGGGCATGTTAAATGTAAAATGCTTTATTAAGACATCCAAGTGGAGATGTTAAATAGGATCTTGGAAATACACATCTAGAACTGGGAGAGATGGGGTTGGCGCTAAGATGGGTATGTATCGATGTTCCTTGGTAGAGCAGTGGTTAGGTCAGTTGCCTCTGAAGGACAAGGACCACATACCCCTGGGGTTTGAGTCCTAGGTCTGGGGGGGAACAACCAATGTGAGCAGCTAAATAAAAATAAAGTGCTTCTTCCTCCTTTCTTTTCCTGCCTGCCTGCCTTCATTTCTGCCCTGCACTCTTAAAAAAAAAAAAAAAAGATCAGTATGTATCAAAGTATCAGTTGCATTTAGACATAAGATGCCGGGGTTCACCTGAAGAGTGAATGTATATAGAGAGGTATGAGGACTGAGCTCAGGGGAACCTTGATGTTTAAAGGTTGGAAAGATAAAGAGAAACCAGCAAAGGAGACAGAGGGAGCAACTGTTGAAATAGCTGTAGAAACAAGAGAACTGAGTGCCAAAAGTCAAATGAGGAAGGTGTTTCTAAAGGAGAGTTAATAAGCCAGCACAGATAAACTGAGAATTGGTCCTGAGATGAGATTTGGCAACATGAAGGTTGCTGGCTACCTGGTGCTGTTTGGGAGCAAGAGATAAAGGCCTGATTGAACCAGGTTCAAGATGGAGTAGGATGAGACATACATATATATATATATATTCACACACATATATTATAAAGATCGGGAAAGATTGGGAACATGTGCATCAAACTGTTGGCAGTATATATCTTTGTTGAGATAGTCAAAAAAGGAAAATAATAAGATATTGTAGGTAAATGTATTCCTACATTGATTGTGACTTTTCTTCTCCAAAATGATTTTTAGTACTTTTGAATTGAGAAAAGAGAAACACAAAAATAAAATGAAAAATTTAAATAGGTAATTGATAATGTTGATTGGAGCTACTTTAGAAGTGTTTTTATAGTGAATGAAAAGTGACCAAGTGGAAATAGAAACAATAGACCCCATGCTTTCAAGACCCTTAACTATGAAATGCAAGAGACAGCAATAACTAGAGGAAGACCTAAAGTTGAGGGAGGGTTACTTTTCTTTTTTTTTTTAAGGAAAGGTACAGGCAGAAATGAAGGCAAGCAGGAAGGCAGGCAGGAAGAGAGGAGGAAGAAGCATTTTATTTTATTTTAGTTGCTCATACGGGCTGTTTTCCCCCAGACCTTGGACTCCAGTCCAGGGGTGTGTGTTTTATTCTCCTTCACCAGTGACTAACCTAAGTACTAGTCTACCAGGGCACATCTCCCCTGTACTATCTTGAAACTACTGTAAATCCAAGCCTGTTTCAAAATAAAAGGTTTTTCAAAAAGTAAGCACCTAGTGGAGTAGTGTTTAGGTCAGTTGCCTCCAAAGGAACACAGGACACATACCCCTGAATCCAGTCAGGGAAATAACCAGTGTGAACAACTAAATAAAAAATTTTTTAAATAAAATGCTGCTTCCTTCTCTCTCTTCCTGCCTGCCTGCCTGCTTGCCTTCATTGCTGCCTGCACCTTTCCTTTAAAACAAAAAAAAAGATTATACTGTGAGTTCCTACTTTCACCTTCTCCTAATCTTACATAATTCTGGTATATTTGTCAAAACTAAGAAATTAACATTAGTGCAACAATATTAACTCATTTATAGACTTTATTCAAATTTCACCAGTTTTTTTTTCTTTTTTTTACTAATAATGGAGGATTGCTTTTAAGATTCACTAGATTCATTTGAAAAAATCTAAATTACTCCTAAAGAACAGGGAGAAATGTCCACATAAACTCAGGGAAGTGATTTATTATGAAAGAATACTTAATTTTACCATGGAGGCACACCCTGGTGGCTTAGTGGGTTAGTCCACTGTGGCATAGCCCACATACATCCCAGAGTTCCCAGCTCAAGATCCAGGGCCAAGGAAAATAACCAAAATGAACAACTAAATAAAATAAAGTGCCGCTTCCTTCTCTCTCTTCCTGCCTGCCTGGCTGCTCACCTTCATTCTTGCCTGTACCTGTCCTTTAACAAAAAATACTTTTTTAACCATGGAAGACAAGGTGAAAAAGCATTTCAGAGCAAGTAAACTTGTTCCTTTAGCAAATAATGGGATCAGGTTATGTGATAACCTGGATTCTTAAGAATTTATTCTATTTTCTCTTCTTCGCTCACTTTGTCTTGGGACCCAGGAATACAAACCATTCATGCCACCACCACCAGTTTTATTTTCAGGTTCCTTTCAGGCTTGAATATGTCACCTCTTGAAATCCGTGCCATCTGAGCACTCACCTCCATAATGACTGATTACCACTTTTCTGAGAAGCTCTTAGCTTAGGAATTTTCTTCTGTTCCTTCCTCAGAGGCTGCACATCTACTTAGTCCCTGTTCCCAGTCCCACCACTGTAGCCTACCAAACATCCTCCTGCTTTTAAAACGAAAATTATCCTGCCAAGATTTCAAAATTAAAGCTCAGCTGACCCAGCCTCTTCATTTCACAGGTAGAATAACTGAGACCCAAAGAGAGGAAGGGACATATCCAAAGTCAGACATCTCAGTGACAGAGCTGGGACTCATTCCAATTTCAAGTCAATGCTCCTGCAGAAAGGACACTGTGCTGCATCTCCAGGGCGTGGTTGATCTGGATTCAGGCAGCCAGTCCAGTGACAACAATCTGCCAAGATTCTCAGCCTTGATGAGCAAAATGAACAGTGGGCTAGATGTCACTTTGAGAAAGGAGGCTGTGGTCGTATAGCAACCAATGGGCCCTTGAAAAATTGCAGTCTCCTTGCCTTCCCTCTGCTTTATTCTAGGAAAATACTTAGGGAAAAGTAAAAACCTTGACACAAATGACATCAACTAGAATTTCACCTTATTTTGTGTGCCCCAACTCCACTCTACAAGATTAAAGATTATATTGAGAGGAAAAAGAGCAATGAGAGACTATAAAGTTCAAGATTTGGGAGAAAGGACTGTGTCCTCTGGTTGATCACCATTGTTTGATGTGACTGGAAGAGTAGAGAGAGTCACCCTGTAAAAATAACTGTCACCACTTATTGAATGCCTATTTATATCAAGCTTTAAAATACAGTCTTACTGAGTCTCCACAATTACCCTGAATAGTAGTTTCCAGAAATTAAGAAACTTGCCCAAGATCATTGACTCTATGGCTCTAGATTATACACATAATACACATGCACGTTGTAGAAAAGACTAATAAAGAGAAGAAAATGTAAGTGGCCCATAATCCGTTATCTGATGATAACTCAGGCTGTGTGTATCCAATACTTTGCACTGTGTTTTTAGCCAGTATTTTTGTTCTGGCTCTTCTTGATCCCTTTTCCCCCAGAAAAACTGTAGCCACTGTTTCTTCCCCATCTTTGTTTTCCTCAGATTCCAAAGAGCTGTACTTGGTGTGGTTAGTGCTGCCAGGAGTGACCTAAGGGTGCGGGGGCCTTTAATGATGTCAGGCTACACAGCCTCGCCCTTCTCTTCCCTTCCCTTCCTTGCCTCTACCCCAACACTTTTGAACTTGTATCCTTAAGAGTTCTTTTACCCCCTAAGGGGATGTCCTCCACCCAGGCTCTTGTGTGAACTGTGGCTGATATTCTGCCCTCTTTTCCTAGTTATCAAGTAAAGTAAAAATGAGTTTTCAAGCTGCTTACAGCTGTGTGTGTATATATCTGATATAAAGTTGATATATAATTTTATTTCTGTATTTTGATTACACAATGAATACACATTTATTGTGAAAAGAAGAAAATACAGATGTTCAATAAGCCATGATCCAAAGATAAATTAACCTCTCGATGGCTTTTCTTCCAGACTGCTTTTTTATGCTAGTATTTATAAATATACATGTGTAATGTAAAACTAGATCATGCTGGAATTTGCTTTTTTCATTCAAAGGTATTTTACAAACATCTTACCAGATCAATAAATAGATTTTACCATGTGATTGGTCGCTGAGAAAAGCAGTGTCCAGTTACCACGGCCAAAGCCAGTTGGATTCCCAGGGCTCCTGTTTGGTCAGGGCGGGCAGGTGAAGTCGGCTGCAGATGACTCATCCATTGTGTGGCAGGAGGTGTAGCAACCAGCCAAGGGCGCTGCTGGCAATTACGGCAGCATCAGCTTCCTGGAACTGCTTTTCCACCAAGAAGACTAGTTTCTTACGTCTGATCCATACATACTTTCTCCAGTGAATCATCTTGTCAGTTAAGATTTAAACACTAAAATCCGGCACTCGTGTTCTAGAACTTTTTTTATTTTTCAAGCCTTGCTGCTACCTGATGGAACGGCTCTCCGACTGCATTCAGAAGAGTAACAGGGCGAGACTTAATTTCCAATATAGCTGCTAATCCTGTTTAATTCCCCAAAGTCTTTCAGTCCTAGGTTGTTTGTCCTTAGTTGAAAAATCAGTGAGTCACAGACTACAGGAATGGAAGGCAAGAAGGTATTGGAGTTCACAGCTCCAATTTACTAGGAACTTTCAGCGTCCTGGACGTTTCATTTTATTTCGTCAAGGATGCTACCTCGATTATGGTGGAACAACATAGCCAATGTCCATGTTGCTTTCAGTCTGTCATATTTATACATTAATTTCGTTCAACCCAGGGGAAAATGAAGTCTCTTAGGTATGCAAATATGTGTCTTTCAGTCAAGAAAGTGGGTAGTTAGTGGTCATGTTTCATATGAACCCTGGATATTTTTCAACCAGAGCATCAGTTAAAATAGTCAATTTTCTGATAATTGAGAATTTACCCATGACAAAAGATGTAGATAAGAGCAGGGGGAGGAAAGAAAGATTAGATTTTTATGTAAAAATAAGATTTGTTTGTATTCATGTAAATAATGTCTGATATGATGAAATATCATTTATGCAAATATACATAAAAGTCTTATGACTTATTTGCATCTCATCAAAGAGTCTCAATCCTTAATGTTACCCTCTACAATTATTGGTATTGTGTAGTTTCAGTGATACTGCATCTTTGTCTTATTTTAAAGAAAATGAAACAGCCAAATTCCCCATGTAATTTTGTGGCATGTGATGTTAAACTTTTATCATGCGTATTTGTAATGTTTAAAGTACCTCAGGATTTGCTTTTTCTTTCTTGTTTTCCTCATTAATGTTTGGATAAAAATCTCTTGTCTCCACTGTAATTGTCATTAGATCTGGACTCTCCTTTCTTTTCATTTTGTCCTTATAAGGCTATCCTGTTTTATCACTTCCTGCTTCAGCTCCTGACTTTTCCTCTCTTCCCTGCTCCCTCTCCTGGAGTGGATGCTTTCTCCCTGTGTCAGGGCTGAAACTGTTCACAGCTGCCTGAAAACGCCAGTGGACCAGAAGCAGCCTGGAGCTTGAACTTTCATTTTACAAAGAGCAACATGTTTGAAAGTTCCAGCAGGCAAGTTATAACTGGCACTTACTTCTTGTTCTCCTAGAACACTGAAAACCACCCCCAGCACTTCAGGAAGGGGATCCTGACTGTGTTAAAGAAGAAGTGGGAGAACCCAGCCCTGGAAGCTGAGTCTCACCCGGACTCCCTGCGAAACAGCAGCAGCGCTGAGGTCAGGCACAGAGGCGACCATCCTCCTCCCACTGAAGTGGCAATCAACTCCGCCTCAGGGGCTGAAGCTGACCCAGAGGAGCAAGTCCACCTCAAACCTAAATTTGGATCACCTCCTGAAGCCCTCCTTCTGTGTCGGTATCCCCTCATCAAGGACAGTGAGGATCTTAAAGACCACTCATCAGAAAGAGAAAAAATGGAAAACTGTCTGGGAGAATCCAGGCACGAAGTAGGAAAACCTGAAAATGAAAACACAGAAGCTGCGAACAAGATAGAGAAATACAATGTTCCGCTAAACAGGCTGAAGATGATGTTTGAGAAAGGTGAAACAACTCAAACCAAGGTAAGAACTGGGCAGGTTTAAAACCTGAGAAAGTCAATTCAAGTAACTAGACACAGCTTTTTCTAATCTAGACAGTTTGAGTAGTGGCAAATATGTGGTCAGTATGTCTTTTGATTCAAGTTAGATGAATTAATAAAAAGTCTCCAGTGGGTTATTTACATAGATGTGAAGATTTGTGACTCTCCCACCAAGCTTCATGTGAAACCAAGCTGCTTTGGGACGCAGGTTGATAACCAAAAAAGAAGAGTTTGTTACCCATTGGATTATGTGTTTTTGCACTCTTACCCTTTTAATTTGTCTTCCGGTGCCTTTTGTTATTTGTAGCCTTGTGGGGTAGAATTACTGCACTCGGGCGGGCTCTCTTTCCCCCTCTCCCACTCTCCCCGTCTCTCTCCCTCCCTCTCTCTCCCTTTCCCCCCCTTTCTTTCCCGCTCCCCCGCTTTCCTTCTCCTTTCCTTCGCTCTGCTTGGACACAGCTGCAGACTGAGTGTTAAGGCCTGAGTTTAACATTAAGACTGAGGCTTAGTTGTCTCTCTGCTAGCTGAATCCCTTCTCCTCTTCTCAACTTCCTTGTCTGTGCCTTCCAACAAATGTTTTCTATCAGCTAAAATCCTCTCAGGAAGAATCAATGAAAATAGCCAGACTAGCTTTAGCCTTCAGGAGTTTTGACTTGCAAATGCTCAGGGTTGCATTTTCCTACAACTGCTAATGAAATTTGATCCTTCATGTGGATTGCAGACCCCAGTCCCCAGAGGGAATTACTTAACTAGAAAATGAGTTACATATGCTGGTGACTTATAACACAATCCAGGGGCCCAAGAACTGGTAAATTTTTCCAATTTTCTCATACTTTCCTGCATATCTGGCTTTGTACATGGGGATGGCATGTTACAGCAGTCATTATAATGAAATAAACAGATCTGGTATGAAGCAAAACCATCAGATTCCATCTAGATGGGAAAGCCAAACTTTTTCAAGCAAAATATTTGGCCTAAATTCCTAAGTTTGTGAAGTGATGATATGGAGCGTTCTTTGGAAATAAAAATCAGATAGCTCATCCTATAGTCCTGTTATGTGATTTAACCTCTTCCATAGTGTGCAGTGCGGGTTGCTTTCCTACCTAGAAAAGTTGTTGAGTGTTTAGGGATCATCCATTTGAGGATGCAGAAAGAATTTTTATAGGTTTGTAAAGTTAAAATTCTTCTCTATGTTTAGGTTTTAACTCTATTTTAACACTGAAACAAGTTGGCAAGAGATATAACCACAAAGCAGTTTTATGACTTTTCTTAAATTCTCTTCCTTCTCATTTTTAGATCTCTAAGCCTCCCAACTCCCTCTTTCCTCTTTACAGTCTTGATTTTTTTTTTTTTTTTAAGTTAAATGAGAAGAAGAATTTTAAATAAAAAGAGAAAATGTCAGAAGTTCTAGAGGAAGGGGCTTTGTTGTGACTCAAAGCACCATTGTAAGTTTCCTCCGCAGGGACCCTGTAAGGGGCAGGACAGCTGATGTCATCCAGCACACACAATGTAGATTCAGTGCAAAAAGTTGGTGCATGTTAAGACTGGCCTAAGGTAGTAAATGACTGGAACTGCAGCAAACAAAAATGCTGATTATGTTTAAGGATCTGGTGAGAGACTTCATTCTCATAAATGTCTGGTGAGAGATGGGTTTGAACAAGCCTATCTCTTTGTGACTGGTCAGAATGGAGAAAAAGTCTTCTATTAAGAAAGAATCAGCATGCCCTGGTAGAGTAGTGACTTGGTCAACTGCCTCTGGCCAAAGCATACGCCACATACATCCCAAGGATTCATGTCCTGGTTTGAGAAGAACAGCCAAGATGTACAACTAAATAAAAATAAAATAAAATGGTTCTCCCTCCTCTCTCTTCTTGCCTGCCTGCTTACTCATCTTCATTTCTGCCTGTACCTTTCCTAAAAAAAAAAAAAAAAAAAAGAAAAGAAAAGGATCTTTCTAGATCTCTGTTGGTCCTGGGCAACCTGATTGCTAATGTTGTAGAAAGATGGAGGTATACTAAGATTATCCTGGCTTTTTTTTTTTTTTTTTTTTTTTAATGCCTTTTTAAACTTCCTGATTAAATGGTCATTTGTCACTTAGTGAACTGCTTAGGGACTGTAAGACAGAGCTGCCCTTGTTTCTGAACAAGCATCATTATCCAGGAAGCAGTCTAGATTAAAGTTTTCTCTAAGTATACCCCTGTAGCACAGTGGCTAAGGTGTAAATCATGTAAAACTGTCAGGCCCTGGGTTCAAGACCTGGGAACCCAGGAAGGAAAAAAAAATTTTTTTTAATAAGTTTTTCTCTAGAATTTTAAAAAGCCTTGTTAAAAAGTTTTGTCTACTTTAGAAGAAATAATCAGTTTGAAACTAGGTTAATGGTTATTGCTGACATAATTTCAACTTTAACATGGATAAGACTTTAATCAGGAAGTTACATAATTGGATCTTTGGAAGGAAGCTCTGAGAAACATGGTAGGGGCACTAGAAATCCTTTTAGGATCAAGAGTATACAAGTAAGAATGTATACTTCAGAACTAACAAATTAAGCATATCCTGATGGAGTAAATGGCTTACTCAACTGCCTCAGGCCAAAGAGGAGTCCACATACATCCCAAGGACCTGGGTTCACATCCTGGGCCCAGGAGAACAACTAAGATGTACAACTAAATAAAAATAAATAAGATACTTCTTCCTCTCTCTCTGTCTGCCCTCTTGTGCATTGTTACCCACATCTTACTTTTAAAAACAAAAACCAAAACCTAATAGATTGGTACTTCAGTGAAACATGAATATAGTAGGTTCAAAGAGTGTGTCTCTTTGGTTCTATACTTGAATTTTTTTAACGAAAGGTATAAGCAGAAATAAAGGTGAGTAGGCAGACAGGAAGGAAGAGAAAGAAGGAAGAAATACTTTATTTTATTCATTTGTTCATCAGCGGTCATTTTCCCAGCCCCGGGTCTTGAACCTGGGACCTTGGAATTTATGTGGACTGCCCCTGTTTAAACTGCTCGAACACCAGGGTACACCTCTATAATTGAACTTTATAGAACTGTGCTGAATCTTAGCTAATTAGCTGAGTAGAGTCAGTGCCATGGATACAGAAAATAAATGGGCTAGAATCTTGTACTTCTAAATCTTTTTATCAGTTATTTACAAGAGGCAAAGGTAACAGCTTGAGTTTTACCTTTCTTAGTCTCTCTTGCTTCCTTTTGTCTGAGATAGTTTCTGTTCTTATTCATTTCTCTTTCTGATCTCTGCCCCGTTTTTTTCTTTCTCCCTATGTAGTGGTCTCATCTTTTTCCATGATTCCAAAATATGAATCTCCAAACTGAGTTCTTATCCTGAAATCTTAACCCAAGCTTCAGCCCCATATTTCTAGTTGTGTGCCACATCTGACAACTGTGAATATCCCTTAGGTACTCAGATTCAAGAAGAGTGAAAAAAAGAATCCATATGGCTGCACCCTGGTACAGTAGCAATTGCCACTCTAGGTGGATAACCTCCTAAAGAACTCAGCAATTCAGCCCACACACCCCTTGGTTGGGCAGGTGCAAGGGTGGGGGTGGCTACAACTGAATGAAAATAAAATAAAATGCTATTTCCTCCTCTTTCTTCCCACCTGTCTGCTAGCTTGCCTTTATTCCTGTCTGAACCTTTCTTAAAAAAAAAAAAAAAGAAATGAAAAGAATTCATTCTCTCTCCAACCAAAACCTGCTCTACTGCTAGTATCTCTTAATACATCTTAATGTATCGCCATTTGACACATCTCCTATTTTGTAAAGCTAGAAATCGCCTAGTTCTTCTCTTCTGCCTTCCTCTTCCCATTCAATCATTTACTAAGCCATCCAAGTCTACCTTCTACATAGTCCATTCTGTCCAAGTTCACATCTAATTCCCTGGTTTAACCTTATTACATCTTGAATAGATTGTAACAACCTCCCCCATTGACTTCTCATTGCTTTCACTCTATCCTCACACTGTTACTCTTTAATTTTCTAAATATAGTTGTTATTTATGATACTTCCTTGATCAGAAACTTTTGATGTTTCAAATTTAATCCATATTGAATATTTGGGTCTTCAACAATCTGAGCTCAACCTACCTTTCCAGTCTCATATCCGATCTTATTCTCAAACTTGTATTAATCCTCATTCTCATACATTATTCATGTCTGTCCTTCAGTTATTACCTTTTGAAATCTTATTCCTCAAGGTCTAGCAAAACTATGAGACTTTTACCTCATTTTTTTCCAGGTGAAATTAACTTCACCCTCCTGTAGAATTTTTTTTTTTACTTGTCTTTGGGCACTTACACCATGCTTTCCTCAATAGTTGTGTATGAATTTGTACACTCCCTGGTCTATAATTTCTTTCAAAGTAAGGATTTTCTTATTCCCCAGTGGTCAGCAGAATGACTTAGCTCATAGTGTTTATTTAATAAAAAGAGAAAAGCAGCTGAGAATTCAAATAATTGATATTGAGAACTAAAAGAAAAAAATGAATGTCTATTTCTCACTTGTTCTCTACCTTTGGTGAATAGATAGGTTATTCAGATCAGAGGGTTTAGTTGAACATAATGGATCTAATTTCTGTGAGTGGATGAGTGGTCAGTAGATTGATTAACCTATCATCCTTACTAAGAAAAATAAATCCCACGGTGACATATTTTGACTTCAAATATGCAATTGATATCAAGTTTGAACATCCTCAGACTTGTATTCTTGGAATATAATTCAAAATAATTTACTTAAGACATCAAGAAAGCGGAAAGAATATCTTGAGACATTAAGACAAAGGTACATATGCAATTATTAACCAAGAGAGGAGAAAATAAAATTTTTACAGAAGGTAAGGATTCTCTATGGAAACCTACCCATTCTTTGAGAAGACAAATATAAAGTGTTTCTTTGATAAAAATTATAGACTGCCTAGCTATGGATTAAACAGCTAGTAAACATTAACCAGACTTTAGCTGGTTGCCTCATTTTCTCAAGGGTTTGATCCAGTCTATCCACACATGTATTGTTACATACCAGTGTTTCCTAAAGCTAAACAAAGTTCCAAGTGTCACTTCCAGAAACTTACAACAAGTGAAAACAAAAAATGTTGAACTGAAGGAGAATGGTTTTACTTTCCTATTATCAAAGGTAGTTGGGTTTTTTTGTTGTTGTTGTTTTTTTTAAAGGAAAGGTACAGGGAGGAATGAAGGCAAATAGACAGGCAGGAAGAAAGAGGAGGAAGAAACATTAATTTATTTTATTTTATTGTTCATCTTGGTTGATTGTGTCTTCATGACCCAAACCTGGATCCTTGGGGTGTAGTGAACTATGCCCCAGTGGCCTTGTCCGCTAGGGCATGTCTGTTGGTGTTTTGATGCTAGTCGTACTTATAAGTGATCCTTGTAAGTCAAAATTTTAAGATAGGCTTAGGGAAGAAAGGGATTAGAATCACTGTTAACATCATTGTAGGGTCTAATACAGTCATCCCATTGTGTATGCAGTATATCTTTAATTTGCTTCTTCATAAATATCAAGTTGATCTAACATTAACCCTCCAATAGATAAAACTGCTAGTGCTTTAAATACGGATAACTAATTTTGTTTGGTTTTCTATCAATGCCATTTCCATGTCCTATTGAAACTAACTATTGCATTTTTATTATATCCACTTATAGCTTATAGCTTTTCTATAATAAGACTGCTCTCAGTATTATTTTGATTGACTTCTCTCTGTAGCTGCACATTCTCATAAAAACCTCATACAAGTTAAATTAAGTTTTATTTACCCTTAATTAGTGTCTGTGAGTAATTCTTTGGTCTTTTGTGGTAGGATAATAATGGATCCAGGTATAAAGATGTCCGCCAAGGAATTCTGATCTTTCTCACTGTTACCCTAAATGGCTCTCCTTGATGTGCTAACTAGTAACTAGTTATTTCTATTTACTTTCATGCCTGTAAAACACTTACTGGCTTCTAGTCAATTTCATTAGAATGAAACATCTAGAAAAGTAGTGTCAGAGGACTAGAACATTCTCTAACCTGTGTTAGCTATAGTAGCATATTGAGGGATGAGAAAGACTTCACCTATCCACAAATATTAACACCTTTTTCTTCCTGCTATTGGACTCACTCCTGGATTAGACAGTTGAAGTGTATGTCCCAGTGATTATATTAAAGAACATTTTCTTTAACCTTATAACTCATTCATGAGTTGCAATGAATGAGATATCCCCAACAGGACAGTTGACATGTAGAGCCTAGAACTAGGGATTCTAAGAGTTATTTAATCTAGCACATTGCTCTGATGCAGATAGGATATTAAATTCCTGTCTGACAGATGGAAACAGCTAGGGTCAGAGAAGTTAATTGATATACCCAGTGTCGGTATGGTTGATTATATCTGAGCAACAACTGAAATTGTATAATATCCCTTCTACCATGTCACACTATCTTAATGGATCTTCTGTTTACAAAATAAAAAGAGGCAAAATCCTAGCAGTAGGAAAATCAGGCAGTGTTTGGGAGAGGGGGAATCACAGGAATACAGGAAAAAATGTAAAGTGTATCAATAGCTACATTCTCAAAGACTTTATTTTAGCTTGCTGTTTTTCACATTTTATAGTCTCTTAACTAAATGAAAACATCATGGCAATGAAAAGAAGAAATACATTAGAATTAGATTTGTACTAAAACTCTTCTTGAGTTAGAAGTTTTTAAGTTTGGGAGTTGTGTTTTTCTCATGTAAATTATCTAGCCACCAAGCCGTCGTCTTGGTAGAGAGCACTTTCCCTCTCATTTTTTTTTCTCTCTCCTCCTCCTCCCTCTCTTCCTTCCTTCCCTCCCTCTCCTCTCTCTCTTTTTAAATAGATGTTTGTTTGTTTTTTTCTGAAAATAGAGGTGCAGGGGGGCAGGAAATCCTGCTTTATTACTTATTTGGGCCCTAACTTAATTCTTCAAAAGGAATTTTTCCCGAAAAAATATTATACAGACTACTGGCTAAAAGTCTCATACTCTTATTTTATTGGTACATGTTGATGTGTTTAGGTTATGGTTCAGAGAGAATGTTTAAGGAGTTCTCACAAATGAGTTACTGCAGTCAGCTGACAGGAAAGAGAACTTGTGGTAGAGTGGGTGAGGCCAAGCCTTAGGAAATTCCTGAAAGTCTAAAAGTGTCTTGTCTTTTAACAGATTGTGATGATTAGAACGATCTCAGGCATCTGAGTAAAAGGGGCTAAAATGTGATAAAACTGTATTACAGAAGAGGATTTCAGTATCAGAATTCTTGTTTTCCTTATTTCTTTTTTAAGAATGGAAGGAAGAGGAGGAAGAAACATCTTTATTTATTTAGTTGTTCATTTTGGTTTTTTCACCCCAGTCCTTGGATTGCTTGTGGTCTGCACACCAGCATCTCAACAGCTTGAGCCACAAGGGCACATCTACTTCTTTAAGAAATATTGGAGGAGGTGCGCCCTGGTGGAGCAGCAGTTGGGTCAATTGCCTCTGAAGAACTTGCTTGAAGTACCTGATCTGGGGGCAAAAACCAGCATAAACCACTAAATGGAAATAAAATAAAATGTTCTTCCTCCTCTCTCTTCCTGCCTGCCTTACTTGCCTTCATTCCTGTCTGCACCTTTCCTTTAAAAAAAAAAAAAAAGAATGAAATTGGAGGAAACTGCTCCTTTTTCCTGTACTTCAGATTACCCCTTGCAAAATGAGGATTATGAAATCCATCATCAGTATGACAGGTTGGGAAGCTGCTGCACCCCTTAAAAACCTGGGTCTCCACCTCATCATGGTCGCTCCCCCTCTGGAGGACCCACTCTTTCTCTGGGAGTGTCTTTCCCCTCTTTCTAAATAAAACCTCTTTTTTCACCCCTGTGCTTTTAGTTCTCCTTCCTTTTATGTGCCCTCTGGGCCATTCTCTGAAAAAACCTTGCCTGAGACACAAGTTCACATGACAGTGGAGGAAACAGGTATGCGCACGTGTTCATACTGTATCAAATACATTTGAGCTCCTGTTAGTCTTAATATCTAAGCAGATTTGAAAGAAATGCTGTGTGCTTTACTAGAGATCTTGTTAAAAGCCATTTCCTCCCAAAACTGTTTTTTCTCAAACCATGGTCAGTGTAACTTTGATTTCCAGAGAGAGTTTTCTTTTTCTTTCTTGCTTTTTTTTTTTTTTTTTTTTTTTTTTTTTTTTTTTTTTTTTTTTTTTTTTTTTTTTTTTTTTTTTTTTTTTTTGGTAGACGTGCAGGCAGGCAGGAAGAAAGAGAAGGAAGCGCTTTATTTTTATTTACTTATTCACACTGGCTGTCTCCCCCAGACCCAGGACTCCAACCCAGAGGTGTGTGGCCTTTTCTCCTTTGGAGGTGATTGACCTAACCACTACTCCATCAGGGCGGACCTCTATAATTTCCTTAAGACCAAATAGTTTTGTACATTTACTTTACCATTTTTTATTTTACCAGTTATCTCTTCATTTATTTATTAATGTTTGTTGTGATATGTTTTCACTTTTTTACTGTTTGAAAAACTGTAAGCCAGAGTATTGACACCCTCATGAACCAGAAGACTTCTTTTTTTAAAAGACTCATTATTTAACACAGATTTAAATAAAAAGCTAGCAACGATGGGAAATTTTATGCATCTAAACCCAAAGAAAGCCTCTTCCTGGGCATGTGTTCTGGTTATAAGTTGTCTTGCTCTCAAAAAACACTAGTGCATGAAGTTTGCACTAGACAGAGAGGGTGCACGGGCAGAAAACTGAACTCTGCTGGTTGTGACAGGTGAGATGGACTCTTGGAACTTTACTTTTGACACAATGTAAATATTTAAAATATTGCTCCCATATTGTGTTCCCTTTTGGTTAAAAGAAAGATTGTATTTCCAGGCTTCTCTTTTCGAGCCCAGAAAATTCTAATTTTTATAGTGATCATCTTACAGCACAACAGCATTTGGAATAAATACTTGGAATTTCCTTTACTTCAATCATCAGCAAATGAAAAATGTTTTGACAATAAAACAGAGCAACAACAACAAATGTGAAGGGAAGGTCTCTTGCCAAATTTAACCTTTTTGCTGTGGTGGATGATCTTGATTTCCAGATTGGGGGGCGGAGAGGGGGTAGGGTGCTCCCTGAGCATAGTGTGTTGAGTTGTATGGATGCTCTTGATATTGGTGCAGTGATCTGAATTTGATGTGGAAAGATTAGAGTTGTTACAGCTAATTTTCTTTCTTTTTTTTTTTTAATTAAGAATAGATTCAATTCATACCACAAATAGCATAGCTGACTGGAGATAAATTACATTAAACTTGCAAAAAAAAACCAAAAACCTATCTTTTATGATAGTTTTATTATTTGTTTTGCTTACATTGCTGTATTCATTTTAGGATATTGAAATCACACACCTCGGTCTGTGTCTGTTTCATCATCAGAGTTCTACTACCCTTACCACCACCTTGGCAGCCACTATTTTATATCCTGTGAATTTTATTGGGGTTTATCTATTCATTTGTGTTGAAAAGCCATATTCTTGGCTCTTATTTCTGAAGTGATAGATTTTCTGTCCTCAGTGGAGGCAAGACACTTGAAAAAGTGATAGTTTGTGGTCTAAACTTTACTGTTGAGTTGGTTAGCCCATTGAACTTAAAAAAAAGCTTAATACCTATTTACTAATATTGAATTCAAAGAGTGCTAAGTGTTTTACTCTTATCTCTTGTCATACTGAATCTTAGATACGTTATCTGAAAATAAATTGATATTTGAACGATAGGATCTGGTTGAAGCTTCTCATTACAAACTGAATAAAACATGGCACGTTCTATGTCTGGGAACATTCAGTAACACCAAGTGTCTTTCCCTTGAGTTACTTTTCCAGTCTTAAAAATTATAATTCATAATTTTAATTAGAGATTTAAACTACATATGAGATATAAAAATGTAGTAATTTATAGGAATCACAAAACACTTACTAAAAAACTCTTTACCATTTACTTTCCCATGAGTGCTAGGACTATATGAGTGATAAAACATGGTCTTTGCCCTCAGTAAGCTTCTATTCCAAAGGGACACACACAACTTGATAATTGTTTTAATAAAAGTGTTACCAGATACCTAGGAAACTGACGAAGGACTTAGATTTCTTTCTGTGTGAGAGAGGTAGGGCAGAGGGAATTTGGCTTAGTTTATACTGAGTCTTGAAGGAATAAGCATTTTCTAGACAAAAGAATAATGAGATAATATGGGTAGAGGTACACATTTATAATATCATGGGCTCCACAGAGTTTTGCTTTTCCTGGAGGGTAAAGGAAGAGACTATCCAGAGAGATCAGGGAGAGACCAGTTCTAGAACTGGTTTTCCAGTTTCTGTGATACACCAAACACTTCAGATTTCATTCAAGGAGTAATTACGGATTCTTAAAGAATTTTGAACAAAAGAGTTAACAGTTTGGGGATAATTACTTTGTGTATTTTTGCGTAATGGCAGTATCATAGAGACTTGATTGGAAGGTATAAAACAAACAATTAGAAAGGTAATGTAGTAGTTCAGGTAAAAGATGAAGGAGACACTGAACCAAGGCAGTAATAGCAAAGATAAAGGGCGGCAGAGAAGGGAAATAGCAGATACTGCCATCAAGACTTGGCAGTTTGTAAGGATGTCATTGTTAGCTGGGACATGAGAATTTCCCTCCATTGACTATTTAATTTACAAGACTTGCTAGTTAAAGTAGTTAGGCAGGAATCATTAATAGTGAGCATTATCTATATTTAGTTATTTTTCCCTTGGCACCTGTAAATAGCTAGTGCTTGATAATTATAACACTGAAAAATCATCCTGTGGAACATAAAAACTAATGCAAGATCAGATCTCTTCTGGATACTTTTATAAAGGTGTTTGCAGGCCTCCTTTTTAAACATTGCATCAAGGTTTCCCATCTATGTAAACTTTTTTTTGGATTTCATATTCCAAACAGATTCTTCGGACCCAAAGCAGAAGTGCAGGTGGAAAGAAGATCTCTGAAAACAGCTGTTCTCTGGACGACTTGGAAATCGGCTCAGGTAACCAGAGAATTCCACGGATTGGAAGTTCTCTAGAAGTACTCATTAGCAGCAATAAATTCCAGCCTCAAAGCCAATGCTTTAAAGAGTGACACAGCTTAGAAGGGAAGTATGTTAGATACAAGTCGTTTCCAAATCTCATTACTCTCTCCAAATAGTTTCTCTGTATTTTTAATTCATCTTTGTCAATGGTAATGAAAGGATAATTTCATGAACTGACCAGGGAAGCTCTACTGACAGTTTTGACTCCATGGTCATTTGGGACTGAAGGGCTCCCATGACTGAGGAGGAATCAAGATTGGGTATCTTATATCCATACATACACACATACATGCACACATACATACACACATACATACACACATACATGCATACATACATACACACGGTGATAATATAACTTATCCTCAAAAGCAAAATTGTTATGAATTGAAAACTATATATATAGGTAGTACAAAATAAAAAATACAAGTATATAATAATAAATAAATATATAATATAAATATATAATAATAAATAATCATCTGTGTTCTAATCATCAAAGAAATACAAATTAAGATATAATTTTTTTGTTACCTGTTAAATAAGTCAAATATTTAATTTTAAAGGAAAGGTGTTGGCAGGAATAAAGGCGAGCAGAGATAGGCAAGCAGGAAAAAGAAAAAAAAGCACTTTACTTATTTTATTTAGCTGTTCATCTTGGTTTTCACCCCGGCACTGAGTCTTAAACCCTGGTGCTTGGGATTTATGTGGCCTGCACTCTCTGCTGAAGGCCGCTGACCAAGGTGCTCCTCCTGCACAGTGCGTGCCATCAGCTGAACACTTAAAGTACACTGGAGTCAATTATGATAAGAATTCTCCTTAGAATGTTGGAAAAATGAGTGAATATTAACTTATAAATGTCAGTTATATTCCTGGTTTTCCTCTTATAATAGAAGTTGATTATATTAGATTACAGTAACCCAGAATTTAAACTCTTGAAGCCATTCAAATCATGTTTTATCATTCATTATTAACTTATTTATTTGTCTATACATGCAAGAAGGAGGGAAGAGAAGGAAGAAAAATACTTATTCATGTTGTTTCTTCATCCAGCCCCGAGTCTTGAACCCAGGTCCTTGGGCTTTCCGTAGTCTGCACACAGCATCTCCAGCCTCCTGAGCCACGTGGGCAAGCCCATATTTTGTCTTCTAATAAAGTATGTTGTTTGCCTGCTTCCAGGTCAATTTTCTGCACTCAACTCGGAGAAAAGCGAGAATAGGAGAAACGTGGAGTTGCCACGCCTGTCAGAAACTTCCATAAAAGACCGAATGGCCAAGTACCAAGCAGCTGTTTCCAAACAAAGCAGTTCCACTAACTTTATAGTATGTGTTCTTCATCATTTATTCATATTCTCATCCAGCAAGTAGTCACTGAATATAGGAGCCAGAAATGTCTCACAGACCCTGACCTGTGAGACTTGGCACCTTCTCTAGTCCCAGCCTTCCTTCTTTTCCATAAATCCTACCCTAGCTTCATTTGCAACTTTTACCAGGTTCTAACCCTGACTTTGCTGTCCTAGGCCTCCTGCCCATCCCACCCATTCTTCTGTGATACAAGCATCTAGCAATGTCATTGAGTTTTCCTGTCTCTTCTACTTAATCTTCTCGTTAACAAAATAGTATTTTGTGAGTTTTAACAAAAACATTTATTTTCGTTTTTGAGGGAAGAAAGGGAGAATACTGGAGAGGAATATTAGATGTGTTTAATATTAATGTGGGGTGGGTTTTTTTCCCCCACTCTGGTATAGTCACCTGACATAAAATCACCATTTTAAAGTATCCAATTCAGTGATTCTTAATAGATTCACAGGGTTGCGCAACCATTCCCACTGTCTTAATTTCAGAACGTTTCCATCACCGCAGAGAAGAAACCCACCATACTTGTATAGTCACCCCCAATTCCCCATCTCCCCTCATTCTCTGGCAACAGCTAATCTGCTTTCTGCCTTTATGGATTTGCCTATTCTGGACATTTCATATAATGAAATCATAGTCTGATACATGGTCTGATTAATCTTTAATCCTTATGATAGAATGATTTTTTAAAGAGAAGAGTAGACAAGAGGAGGGGAGAAGAAATGACAAATATTTGGTATTCTAAATAGAATGGAAGATCTTTTGTTTTTTTCCAAAAGGTAAAGGTAGGAATGATGGTGAACAGGCAGGCAGGAAAGAAAGAAGGAAAAAGCACTTTATTTCTATTTAGTTGTTCATCTTGTTGTCTTCCCTCGTCCCTGGATGCAAACCTGGGTCCTTGGGCTGCATGTGGACTGTGCTCCCAGAGGCAGCAAACCTAGCCACTACTCCAGCAGAATGCACCAGGTCTTCCTATTTTATACTCTGCTGGACTTAACTGGCAGGCTGACACTACAAAACTGCCTAATTGAAATTGCCTTTTCAGTGCCTTTCATAAGTACACATACAGATATGTATCTTTCAGACATTTGTTCTAAGAGTACAAATTATAAAGTATTAATCTGTCTGTGTTCTACTTTTTTACAACATCGAGATAATAGCACTGAATTTTATTTGTTCCTCTGGGAACTGAATAATTTCATCTTGATTTTTCACTGGAGTTTTTAGAAGAGACTATATGTATAAGTCAATAGCAAAGTGGACTGTCCCAGGCTCCTTATTGACTGTAAGGATGAAAATGAACAAATTTAGACTTCTCCTAGAAGGCGTGTCAGCAGACACGGCAACTAGGTCATAGTGAAGTTTCATCCCCTCTAGTTATAGGATTTTGCTGCTTCTCCATGCCCTCCTGCTATAAACATTCCAACCAAGTAACTCTCTTAAGTGGAAAAACCTGTTCGGTGACTTAAAAAAACAAAGCAAAACACAACTTCCTAATAGAGTTTCTGCATTACAGTTCTCCTGCTCTCTGCATTTCAAAAGTGTGAAAGTCCTGGCCCACTCTGGTGGGGTAGCTGCTGGGTATGTAGAAGGCCACATATCCGTGGGTTCTAGTCCCAAGTCCAGAGGAAACAACCAATGTGAACAACTAAATTAAAATAAAGATCCTTCTTTCACCTTTCTCTTCCTGCCTGCCTGCCGTCTGCTCACCTTCATGCCTCCCTGTTCTTCTCCTTTAAAAAAAAAAAAAAAGGTGCACTCTGATGGTGATTCTGGAGGATGGGCTTTGAGATGGGTCTGGAATTAACTGGGCCATACTGTTGTGTTCCCAGGGCTGGCTGCCAGCTCCTCCTCAGAGACTCACCCTAGAGCTCTGTGCTTTCAGCTGGAATTTCACATCTGAGGGTGTCAGTCATACTCACACTCCCTTCATTGACCCTGTAGCCATAATTGTTTGTGTCCTTCCCACACCTACAGAATCAGAGAGCAAAAAGGTACTAGGTTACCCAGAAGTAGGAAATGTCCCTATTTATTGATTTCCATAATGATTTTAGAGCTAGTGTATAAACTTGATTTTTATTTTTGTGCAGAAGCTATGGGTTATTTAATTTATGTATTTTTTATTGAATGTATAAGTAACAGTCCTTTCTTGTCTCCTTTTGTTATTATTTTATTTTATTTTATTTTATTTTTAAGGGAAAGGTGTAGGCAGGAATGAAGGCAAGTAGCTGCCAGGCAGGCAGGAAGAGAGGGGAGAAAGAAGCGTTTTATTTTTATTTAGTTGTTTGGTTGTTCCCCGCCCCACCACCACCACCTGGAAACAAATCCAGATCCTTGGGATGTACGTGTACTGGTCTCCTTCCGAGTTGGCTGACCTAACTATTACTCCACCAGGGCATACCTATTTTTATTTATTTTTAAATTTTTATTGAAATATCACTGGTTTATAATATTATACATTATACAAGCTTCAGATGCACAGCCTTATAAGTCAGCATCTGTATATTCTATATTATGATCCCCACCAAAAGTCTAGTTTCTGTTCACCACTGTGCAGCTGACCCCCTTAACCCCTCTTTACCCATTTACCTCCATAAAGTTAAATAATTGCCCCATGTGTTCAAAAGTCTAGTTTCTGTTCACCACTGGGCAGCTGACCCCCTTAACCCCTCTTTACCCATTCACCTCCATAAAGTTAAATAATTGCCCCATGTGTTCTTTACGAGGAAAAACTATGTTATTATGCTTATTACTTACGACAGTATTAATTATTGCTTTTTTATGTTAAGGCTTTATTGTAAGAAGTAGAATAAAGTATGTCTTCCATATAATGTGTAAATTTTATGTGAAAAACATGTTTTGAAAGTCACAAAAAAGTTTTTATGCTATATAATTTCAATTGTTGTTCTATCAATATTTTATTAGCTTATATCTTTCTTGCATGTATAGAGGAAATGAATGAAACTCATACTTTCCCCCTCATAATAGTAAATTTACATTCACTGAAATTTCTTCTCTGTAAAATATGATTTTAAGATCTGTCTCATTTCAGTTTTTGTATGTATACATCACCCCTGTCTCTTTTTCCAGGCCGGGAATAAATATATATATGGTCAGTATCTTTTCTTAATTATTGGCATTTGGCATCTCCTTTCCCCTGCTCCAGAATGGTCTTTTCTGATAAGACTCACAAGCTTTGCATTCCCACAAGCTCTGCTGCTACAAGAGTGAATCACAAGAACGCTGTGTGCTGGGGATGGTCTATGTGTGTGTGTGTGTCTATTCTAATGAGCATCTAGTTTTAGACACTAGTGTACACATGTTTAACTATGAGTCCACATAGCTGCTTTTGTCATTTCACGAGTCAATGGGTTTTGCTTGTGAGTTAGGGTGTTAATTGACCTGAGACATCTTATAAGAATTTTTTTAACATTCCAAGTTTACTTAATAGGTGCTATGAAGAAACTACTAAGTGTATTTTTTTTAATTCACAGATTATTTTTATTTTTTAGAATGAGCCAAGAGCCAATGGTGGTGAAATCAAAACTCATAAATTGGAACAAAAGGAGAACGTGCCCCCAGGTCCTGAGGTCTGCATCTCCCATCAGGGTGGAGAAAAGGTAGGTTGAAAAGTCTGATGTCCACTTGCAAGAAGCATGTGTTCTAAATTAAATGTTTAAAATTAGAAACAACTCTAATCGACTGTAGAGTGTCTGGGAATTTAGTAACAGCTGCCAGGACAGATTGTCGTCGTTGCAGGTCACATAATTTTGGTTGAGGAGATCTGCAAGTTATAGCTGACCAAACAATGAACTGTCATTGGAAAATTCTGTCTTAGCAAATGCTTGGAGGGTTTAGAGCGAAAGTGATTTTTAAAAATCCGATTTGATTAAAGATATTATTTTCAAAATATTTGTATATTCCTAACTTAACACATTTATTCATCCCCCTTCCCTGAGGTTACCAGTGGGGAAGGGAGTGGGGAGGGAACAAGTGGTTAGCAGCGGAAGAGTCTTGATAATTTGGTGGTCAGTGTAGTATATTACTATATGTTTAATGAATAGTGTAGTGTTGATCTGCAAGGAAGGTAATAGAATTGAAGGGAGATGAATAATAGGTCGGTATCATAAAACAGTGTGACAAAGTACCTTAAAAGGGCTGTGAAAGTCTCTGGAAGCTCACACTAAAGGCACTTAACCTGACTTTCTCAAGAAGGTGATGTCTGAGCCTAATCTTGAAGAATGTGTGGAAATAGGTACACCATGATGACTTAGGCACTAAACCAGTGGCTGGGGCATAGACCATATAAAACCCAAGGACCCAGGTTCATGACCTAGGGCTGGGGAGAACAAAATGAACAAATAAATAAAATGCTTCTTCCTTTCTCTTCCTGCCTACCTGTCTTCCTCTTGGAAAAAAAAAAAAGAAAGAAAGAAAGAAATGCAACAAACTGCCCTCTTCTTTAGCTCAGGCTGCTAAAAAACTGTGGATCAGGTTCCAGGACTGGGGCCAATGGTGGCCAGAAAAAAATTGGTATACCGTGGTGAGTCAGGTGCTAAGCCTGCTGCTGGGGTGTAGACCTTGTAAATCCCGAGGACCCAGGTTTCAAACCTGGAACCAGGAAAAACAGTCAAAACTAACTAAAAGTACTTCCCTCCCTTCCTCCATTCCTTCTTTTTCCTCCACTCTTAAAAAAAAAGAAAAAGAAAAGAATGTGTGGAAATAGGAAATAGGCCAAGTGAATAAGGGGAAGGTTGCATAAAGAAAAAGAAAGGTATTCTAGACAGACACAACAGGTTTGGAAACCAGAGATCCAAAGTAAGATGGCTTGACTGGAACGTGAGGTACTTAACCATTTATGCATTGCTTAACAATAGGGGTATGTTCTGGGAAATGCACCATTAGGCAATTTAATCGTTGGACAAAGGTCAGAGTATACTTAGATAAATAGATGTATGCATAGCTTACTACACACCCATGCTATATGTAAGGACCACTGTCATACATGCAGTCCATTATTGACTGGCACTTCGTTATGTAGAACATGTCTGTATAGGCAATCGTGGGAGACAGGTGGAGGGAGAGGGCCAGGGCAAATCTTGAAAAGCTTCAGATGCCGCCCTTCAGTGTTTAGATATAGTCCTGCAACAGTGGAAGTCAAGGGAAGATTTTAAGTTAATCAGATTTGTATTGTATGCATTTGTCTTTAGGTAAATGTCTTAGTTGGAGTATGTAACAATATTTGTCAAGTGAGTTTGTCATTTTCTCTATAATTATTAGTTAGATGAGAAAGTTTTAAAATCTGCAATAGTGATTAATCTTAGGAGAAAAACCATTGCTTCTGTTAACACATTTTGACACCCTTGATGTCATTCTTCTAAAAAGTGAGACGATGAAAATGTACAAGAGCAGTAGTTCTCAAACTTATTTGAGTGTAACACATTTTTAAAAGTTTGGTATATTGACAACACCAATAGAAGCTCATGGAATACTCTATACACTTTGACCAAGTCACACACAGAAAAATGGCCTCAGATTATTGGCTACAAATACAAATCATAAAATAAAACAGAAAAGTCACTTTATTTTGTAAAAATTTACTACAAATGTATGTTGAAATAATAAGAAAATGGCGCACCCTGGTGGAGTAGAGGTTTGGTACCATTCACCTGCATCCCAAGGACCCAGGTTCATGTCACGTGGCCGGGAGCAGCAACCACGATGGGAAAAATAAAGTTCTTCCTCGTCTCTCTCCCTGCCTGCCTGTCTCTGCTCTACTTCATTCCTGCCTTATACCTTTCCTTTAAAAAAAAATTCTTGACAATAATGTGTTTTGTAATCTTAAAATCAAATAAATTACCTATGTCCTTACAACAGTGGATATCTGACATGGATCATGTCATGTATCAAGTGAAGTCTCTCATTAAACTGCCAAGTTCTCCCATTTTAAAATGGGAGATTAAGTCTTAAGGATAACTGAGTTTCATTTATTTTATTCCAACAAAAATAACTCAGGACTGGTTATGTAGACGGTATGGGAGGGGAAAAAGTGGCAATAGGGGACACTGTGACTTTGGTTGTGGGTGTGGTGTGAAATATAGACAGAGCTGCAATTTCAGTATCCTAAATGAAATTCAGCATTGTGAACTAAAAAAAAAAAATATTACTATAAAAAAATAGAACAAATATTGTTGGACTTTTTCTTATAAACTATATAAGAAGAAATGTTAAGAGAAAAATACTCCCAGGATTGATATCCTCCCATTTACCCTAGGAGCATAGTTTGATCATCTGGAAAAGAATGCGTGTACGGTCCCTATATCTAATTTCATGTTTCCTTCTTGATTGTCTTCATGCTGATTTGAAATTGGAACTCTGAGCTGAACTGGAGGATCAGAACATTTTAATTATAGCTTAAAAGATCATCAGAGCAACTGAATCACGAATTAAAGAGTGGGTGGGGGAAGAAAGGAGATAAAGATAGTACATAGTCTTCAAGCACATACAGGTTCATAAACTCTTGACTCATAAAATTCATAAATTTTTTCAGAGCCTCAGCTATCCTCTTGGCTAGCTTTTGTTAACCAGTAAGTAAGAACTATTTGAACTTTGGTTTGTTACAGAAGGACATTAATGCTAGGATAAACTTGCCTGAAATAGAATATTTTGTCAAGGCATTGTTCTTCCCTTTCTTCTTTTGTGAGTTTGTGCTTTCCTTTTATTAAATGTTTGAGCGAAATCTCACGTGCTCTCTCCTGGCTGTTCCTGTAGTGAAGTCATCTTTGAGGCATGTGCAATGATGTCTTGGTTGGCATTAAGTTTGCATGTAGGTTCAAGATGACCAAATTAGAGGTGAGAGAAGAACATCCTAGGATGGATGCTCTTACTAATTAGCAAGAACTGCAGAACTTTGAATGGTCACGTACAACTTTCAGAAAATGTATTTCCTAGTATGAAATGAAATAATTCATGTCAAGTGATCATTCCATCATTCCATGGCACATGGTCAGCGTTCAATAAATGTTGACGATTATTATACTGGTTTGTTTTATGCCATGTTAGAATTCCTGTAGTGAAAAAAGCAGTGGGAAGGAAAAAGACGGTATTGAAATTCAGACCTGCCATCTTGCTAAACACTGCCATTCACGACCGGGGTTAAAAGTCGAAACTAACCTTGAAGATAAGCCAAAGGTTGACTTTAGGTAAATTAGTTTTATAGCTATCAAAAGATCTTATGTACTGGCAAGCTTGTTTAAGCAGAATATATTTGATTGGGAAATAAGGAATTAGGAAAATAAAAGAATAAGAATAATTCCTATATATAGACTTTATCTTGCTTGGAAATGAGCTATGGTTTTATGGTGAGGAACTTTGCACTCTCTGATAGAAGTTTTTTGTTTTGGGGTAGTTTGTTTTGTTTTTAGTAAAAAGACATGGGTTAGAAGTTTTTTGTATAAAGGGAGATGATGCACACTTTCGGCAGTTGAATATGGTCTGTTTCTCCCATTACTCTGTAATTGAGAGGCATGTTAATATCCTCGTAAAAGACATTTTGCTGCCTCTTGTTTAAATGCTCAGCTGTTCTAGGGCTGTTATTTCCCCCAGGCAGCCAGTGACTGACTGGAGTCAGCAGGTTTTTATGGCATTAACAGCAGTTTGCTCTTTTATTTTTAATGTGACTCTTAATCGCTGCCCCCCCTTTTTTTTTTGCAGGTTTCTGCAGCCGAGAATCGCCTGACAGTCCATTCCACCCCTACTGAAGATGACTCCCGTAAGCATTTGTTCTTAGATTTGAAGGGTAAGTCTTATTCTCTATCTTGTATTTGGTTCTGAGTGTTCCCATTACTATCAGTGCCAAGAAAGAGTCAAATTAAATCCAGTTATTTAGCTGATCAAATCTTTCACTTAGTTTTAAGGACTGTGCTTGAATAACCTTCACGCTTTTCATAGCTTATGGAGAAATTAAATTCAATTAAGTATGATTAACTTGGGGCCAAG
Organism: Solenodon paradoxus; assembly: GCA_004363575.1. Lineage (NCBI taxonomy): Eukaryota > Metazoa > Chordata > Mammalia > Eulipotyphla > Solenodontidae > Solenodon > Solenodon paradoxus. Next base: position 106,193 of record RJWH01002560.1, on the reverse strand, counting down.
TATTTTTTATGGTATCTCTCTTATTGAACCCCACCTTTTGTGCCAGAGGGTTAAAGCTGTAAAAACTAATGTTGAAATTTCATTTTAATAGAAGTTGGGTCAAAAAGGATTTTATTCATTTACAGGGATTAAAAAAAAAATTGGTCTTTGAGTAACCTTTAAAAAATATATTGGTAGCGCACCCTGGTGGAGTGTTGGTTTGTTCCACTATCTCCAGCTGAAGTGAAGGCCACATACATCCCAAGGATCCAGGTTTGCATCCTGGGCCAGGGAGAACAACCAAGATATACAATTAAATAAAAATAAGTGAAGTGTTTCTCCCTTCTCTCTCCTCCTACCTGCCTGCCTACTCACCTTCACTCATATATAAACCTTTCCTTTAAAATACATATCTTGGTACATCCATGTGGCTCAGGCAGATGAGGTACCTAAGGTATAGGCTATGAAGCCTGAGGACCAGGGTTTGTGACCCGAGGCAAAGAAAAAAAAAATCCCATCCCCTATTTATCTAATCTGTACCATCATCCACCCTCTAACCAGATTCTAGAAATTTTTCTGTTTGTGATAAATTTCACTTTTTCTTTTTTTTTTTCTAAAGAGAGGAAGGAAGGGAGAGGAGGAAGAAACACTTTGGTTTTTCATGCTAGCCCTGAGTCTCAAACTTGGATTCTTGAGCTGTATTATGGTCGAAACACTAGTGTCTCGACCACCTGAGCCTCAGGGGCACACCAAATTTCACTTTTCATCCTATTTTGAAGTCATTTTGAGGCTTACTTTTCCCCCAAAGACAAAAAAATTGATTTTTTTTCCTTTACTGTATTCACTTTTGATTCTTATTTTCATTGTATTATTTTTAAAAATATATATGAATTTCTAGCTTTTCCCCAGTTAGTTTACTAGGCACTAAAAATTCTGTAACTAAAGTTAGAAGTATGAGCTTAAACAGACGCTAGTAAACCACACTTTAAAATTGCAGAGAAAGGCTCTTATTATTTGAATCCAGGAACATTCCTTTTGAAATAATTTTGCTTGGACTACAAAATTTTCTGATTTTTTTAAAACTACGTTTGCAGAAGACTTTAAAAGGAAATAAGCCTCAATTTTTTTAATACTTTGCTGACTTAACTCTAGATTTTTAAGAATTCTTTTTTTTTTTTTTTAGTTAATTTTATTGAAGAAACTGCTCCATAATATTATGTAGATTTTAAGTTGTGTGTGATTATAAACAGATTTTCTTAAACCTTTAGTTGTTCATCTTGGCTGGTCTCCATTATAAATAGATTTTAAGGAATTCTTCTATGGTTTCTTAGTAACTATGTAAATAACTTTTCTGTGCCTCTTCTGAGTTTTCCACAGACTGAATTTATTGGTGGGAAATGAACTCTGGTAGGAAATGAACTCGTGTAGGTAAAATGTCAACGATTATGAAAAAACTTTAGGGAACTTTTTTTCCCATAATCTTCATCTATGGATATCTGCTATAGGATGGACCAAAAAGACAGTGTCACATTACACGAACACACATGCGTGCACACATGCAGACACCTAAGGTTTGAAATTTCTGCCCTCACATTCCCTCATTTTTCCAATTTCAACTGAAGCACCCAGGAGTTATTAGGGATGCTAACTACCATCAAAGTCTCTCAACAGTCTTAGCACATGACAGAAGCTACAGGACAAAGTTCTTTATGTAGGTAGTTTGAGTTCCTGCTATGTGTGGCAAAGGGTGAAAAAGGCCCCCTATAGGAGAACACTCTTTGAGAAAACCTGTAAGCACAGCTTTCAGTATTAGAATATTCTTCCAAAAAAAAAAAAAAAAGATGTTAAAGTCGAGGCAAGAATGAAGGCAAGCTGGCAGATAAGCAGGAAGAGAGAGAAAGAAGCATTTTATTTATTTAGTTGACATCAGTGGTTTCCTTTCAGCCCTAGGTTCTTGGGATGTATGTGGACTGCACTGGTGGACTTCACCACTAAGCCACCAGGGTACACCTGTGTTAGAATATTCTTCAACAGAAAAACAGTGTTTTTCCTAGTGCTGAAAGGACCTGTCATGAATGGAAATGTCTATACTTTGTTTTGGGGGTTGAGGGGGGTGTTGATACTTTCTGAGGCTTCCAGGGGTACTATAAAATCTCTTTTTTTTTTTTTGTAACTCAAGCAGGTAACTCCCAGGTTAAGAATGAGGCCCAGCAGTCTGTCCATCCCAAGCCACTAAGTCCAGATGCCAGAGCTTCCAGTCTTTCTGAAAGTTCTCCTCCAAAAGCAATGAAGGTATGGTGGTAATTTCTCTCTGAACTTTAGACATTAGCTTACTAGCACAGCTCATTGCTTCTTTTTGTTTTTGCCTTCCTGGGATGAAAATGACAAATATGTGTGCACACTTAAGTAATGCTTTCCCTGGAAATCTTGTTTCTTCTGCTTAGTTGTTTGGGGCAGGATCAGGGAGACTCACTAATGTTTCTCAGTTTGAAATCTGGACAACTCATGAAAATTTTAAGAAAGCCCAAAAGCTAAAGAAAATACCTAATTTTTTTAAACAAAAAAAAGAGTCCAAGTTCATAAATCTGTGAATAGGTAAATCACAGATGAGAAATCTGTGAACTTAAATGCCCGTTGGACACAGATAGGCAATATCAACTTTAAAGAAAGAACTTGCTGACCTCATGATCAGCATATTAAAATAAAAATGTATACATTGCAATGGAGTTGACTAGCCCATTTGCTATAGAAATGGTCGTTCAAATAGTGGTTACACTAGTGTATATATAATATTAGACGTTAAGGAATATACAAACTTTTTGTACCCTAAGAAAATTTTACACCGCCACTTAATGTATTATCTTCTTTTATTCACTAACTTTAAAAGTCATTTCCCTTTCTGTGAACAAACATATAGTCCCATAAAAATAAACAAAGGTTAAAAAAGTCTAATACGTATTTTAGGTTTATTAATTTAAGCTGAGTTGTTTTAATCAAATGTTTTGCTCTTAATAACAACGTAAATTTCTTTAGTGTCTTTCTCCTCTGGGTCTCTCTTTAAGTAGTCCAGTTTTGTTCCAAAAAAAATTTTTTTTGAGTGAAACTCAAGAGGTAGAATTAGTTTTAAGGTGATTCGTACTGCGCCACCTCATCCACACATCTGCCATGATCATAATTCTCAACTGTGTGTATACTGATCTCTTGAAAGTTCTAGGGCACTAAAAGGATGACAAGAAGAGGACATAGATGATGGTTTGGAACAAAAGAGAGAAAGGAGAGAATCCAGGATTTAAAGGGTGGATTGAAAAGGAGGGTAAGGTTTATTGTATCGGAGCAAAAGGTGAAGAAAGTAACAAGAAAACAAGTAAAGGCACAGCCTTGTGGCTCAGGCAGCTCATGCGAAGCCATGTAAATCCTGTGGACCCTGGTTTGTGACCCAGGGTGGGAGTGGGGAAAAAGTAAGTAAAGAAATTTACAATGATTAAATCTGCACATGTGTTCCACATGATCCTATGTCTGGTCATAAAGGTCTATTCATGATATCTTTGGCTTTTTCTCTTTAAGGAAAGGTACAGACAGGAATGATGATGGTGAGTAGTCACGCAGGCAGAGAGAGGAGGAAGAGGCATCTTTATTTATTTATGTATGTATGTAGTATGTGTTTATCTTAATGTAGTTGTTTACACTGGTTGTTTTCCCCTGGACCCAGGACTCGAACCCTGGGTATGTGGCCTGTGTCCTTCAGAGGCCATTGCTTCACCAGAGAAAGCTGGCTTTTTTTTCTTTTAACCAGTATCTGGATTCAACAAAGTAGCACAGGGTTCTTTTCTCTCCAGCAGCAACCCTACCTAGATGTAAATCCTTAGGTTTTGGTTCTAGATTAAGAATAGGTAGCAAATCTAACTTGACAATAGATTATGAGGCACAATGGAAAAGCCATGGTTAATCTGAGAACTAAAATCTGTTCTTAAGTATATTTGAATTCTCAACCCTGTCTTGCTTCCTTTCCTCAACTGCTATACCAGGCCTTCTGGTAGTGAATTGAATGTTTGAGATCCTTTCTGATTCACCCTTCAGGGTCTGAGCTGATGAGCAACGTTTGAAGGAGCGCCCCTCACTTGAGTCTTCCTAACACAGAAGAAAGAGGAGAGGGCGATAAAGCTCCCTCTGCACCTGCCCCAGACATGCCGACTTCTCTGGCCCTGGTCACTCAGCAGTAGAATGTGTACATGCACCTCGGGTTTTTAACATCCTGTAGACTAAAGTGACCCCGGCTCCCTGTGTTTACCTACAGTTGAAACCTCAAATGATCATGGTCTGCAGAACCTGGGGTGGGAACCACTGCATCACCATGTGTGTGTTTAAAGGAAAAGTGCATGAATGAATGAAGGCGAACAGGGATTGGCAAGCAGGAAGAGAGAGGAGGAAGAAACATTTTTTTTAATTATTAATTTTTATTAAATCTTTTGTTCACAATACTTCATTTTTGAATGTTAACATTGTATCTCAATCTGTATTTCATACCACACCCTCCACTAGAGTTCCAGCCTCCTTTTTGCTATTTTTTTCCCCTCTTTTCATGGCAGGCAGGAAGAGAGGAGGAAGACACATTTTATTTAGTTGTTCATCTTGGTTGTTCCCTCAAACCTGGGTGCCTGGGATATATGTGGACTATGTCCAGTGATCTTATCTGCTAGGCAACCAGGACATGCCAACTTTTCCATTTATATTTAAGGGAAAATTATTATCTTTTTCTTAAAGTTAGCCTTTACATTCTTCAGGCAAGTATATAGATAGTTTAGTATGTTACAGGAAAACCTGCTGGCATAACTGGTCTTATGGTTATAGTCCATGCAACAGAAGCTGTTCTCCATTTAGGGAAATTACATACAGTTATGAATATACTTTTTCATTCAGAATAGCTTTTAGGGACCCACACACCCTTGAAAAACTTCCTTACTGCCTGCTGTTATTGAAAATAGGAATCTAAGAGTCAAGTAATCTCAAATTTTAGCTTATTAGAATAAAAAGAAGATATTGATCTTTAAAAGTAAGGATTTTATATTTTTTGAACACTGGATGGTTAACCCATTTGATGAGATTTGATGTTAATGAAGGTGGCAGGTTGAAGTTGCAGATTTATTCTCAAAAGGATATTGTTCTGGAAGCAGAACATTGGACCCTGTAAGAAGGAGCTTCATACTCAAGAGATTCAGAGATCCTTAAGCTTTATATTCTTCCATTTGAAAGACGTTATCTCCTAAATGTTCCTAGCAGGGAGTACAAGGCACGAAAAGGCGGAGATATGACCAGTCCCAGGAACACCTACTTTCCCCTCCTGTGTCCAGAACAGCCCAGTCCCAGACTTTCTCAACTGGTTCTCCTGATAGACAAGGAGAGAAAACAGGGCAGACTGCATGAGTGGATATGCACTGTGGCGCCCCCTCCATGTGCAAGCAGCTGTCCTTTATGCTATTTTGTAAAGCCATCGGTTATGGTTAGATGGGCAGCTAGAATCTTTTCTCACTGTCTATATTATTAATGCTTTCCTAGAACACTGATCTTTTCTCTACATCTAAAGCAGTCAATTTAAGATATGAGGCTCATCTGGTAGCGTAGTTGTTCAAACCAGGTGCAGTCCATAAATATCCCAAGTTCCCCGATTCAAGACAGGATGGGGGAGGGTTCACCTAATAATGAACAACTGAATAAAATAAAGTGCTTCTTCCTCTCTCTCCCTGCTTGTCTGCCTACTCTCCTTCATTCCTGCCTATACCTTTCCTAAAAAATAAAATTTTTAAACTCTAAGAATGAATATTCTACATTGCTTTCAAAAAAGAAAAAAGAAAGCTAAGGGAAGGGTTAAGGCTATACAGGGCTGATCCAACCATTTATTGTGTGGTGAAGAATTTCAGTTTAATTACTTAGATATTTTGCCCAAGTTGGAAAGAGCGAAGGAAAGGCATCTTTGGTGTTCTGAGGAATGAAGGCCTGACATCAATATAGAATTTACTTTTGATTTCACTATATCTGAAGACTAGTTGGTGTCAGTGAGTGTTACCAGATACTGATTACTCCGAGAGAGCGAGCGAGAGAGAGAGAGAGACTTACTACTGGTGTCTTCATTTGACTGAAAAATACATATAAGACAAGAGAATGAAAGAATGTAGATGAAGTCATTCAAATGTATTGGAAAAATAGCTTTACAATGCAGATCAACAGTATTTGTAAGATCCTTTACATGGGAAGGACCTGACAGTGTTTATGAACATCAATTATTTATATAACCCCTCATTCATTCTTGGAATATTCTAAAGATATTGTCTACATGTTTTAATTTGAAACAAAATGAAGACTGTTTTGTTCAAAGTGCTCTAGTGGGATTATTTTCATTTGGATTAGCATCTGCTGTCTTCCCCAGAGTTCCCTTTAGTTTTAGTCCTAGAGATTTAACATTCCAGGACCACTTAGAAGATACTCTCTTGGTTTGGGAGTTGGGAGTTCTGAGTTTTCATTTTAATTTTATTGCTATATGGACTTTGATAAGGCACCTGACATCCTAGTGCTTTCCTTTCTACATGTGGATAATGGTAGTGGAGGGGAGCTAAGAAAAAAACCTAGCCAAAAATACAAAAAGATAAAAATGTCTAACCTGATTTTGGCAGTAGTTTCAATGTTGCTGAGCCACGTTTGAGCATGCCATGAAGGCCCAGGCAGGAAGTACGCCAGGTCCACGGTAATGGTAGATTTTGGGCACTGGCTATACTTCCTGTTATCTGAATAGACATGGGGGCAATTACAGAAAAGTGGCTGAGAGCCCAGAACAGGCCATAAAGGGAAGACACAGCCGTAGCCACTCTGACTTGGCATATTGCTATGTTGGGATCCTCTTGTCTTTATGAAACTATAGGGCCTTTGGGCAGCTGCCGCATACTTAATACTATTGAAAGGAGGTTATGTAAAAAATAAATAGGAATCATGGGAATCTCGCAGGACTAGCTTGTTAGAAACTTGAGTTGCCTCAGGTGTTTGAATTAGCTGTCTATTACTTTCATGTTAAGGAGGAGACATGACTCTTCACTTGTGTAGGTGGAGGCTTCATTGAAAAGAGAGCCATTGTGGGTCAGATGTGGGAGGTAATAAGACACTAAAGCAGTGTTAACGAGACACTCCCTTGCGTAGGCCATGCTTGTAAAAGCTTTATCTTCTGACCTTGGTTATGTTCCAGCCATAAGGTAGGTAGGAGAGAGGCCAATTTTGCCACAATTAGTGGTATTACTTGTAAAAGAAAGAAAATATGGTCATTCTAGGAGCTGAGTGTGTAACTGAGCTTCAGCTCAGCTGCAGTAAAGCACTCAAGGGTACACCCAATGCTATGTATTCACTGAAGGTTCCTATTTGTCTCTTCCAGCTTCTGCTTCCTGCTCCTGGTACCTAATTTCTGCTCCTGCCTTCCACTTTCCTCCTAACGTGAGCTCAACTTTCAGCTTTCTGTCAGGTTCTCCTTTCTATCCCCTGGGCTGCGTCCTCGACAGTGTGTTCTCTCCATGCGTTTGTAAAAAGAAGAGTGCTCTTTAGGTCTCTGTTCCCTTTAGCAGAATAATATCCATTTCTTCTTATACCGTGTGTAATTTCTGTGTTCTGCTCTGTCTTTACTGACGAGAAATATACTTATTTTCCTAAGATGTATTAGAAATATAGAATCTGTTCTACAGCTGAAAACGACTGTCTGATCAATACATTTGTCCTATGTGAACTGTGATTTGTACAGGCTCTCCAGTGACTTCAGTTCGATTATACCCAAATTGTATTCTGCGTTATAATCTAGCTCCTTCTTGTCAAGGACAAGAAAATCTAATTAAAACCATGCAAGGACATTTCCACTTAGGTCCTGTCTTGTTGGAAGTGTCCATATAAGAAAATAATTCTGACCTCCAAATAATGCCTTAATTACTCCCAACATAATAACATTTGATCATATTTAAGTACTTCCCTTATGCTTGGCAAATAGGTGCAGCCTGTGGTCTTTGATCTAAGTTTTTCTTTTCGAATTCTAACTTTAAGAAGGTGGGTAATCTTAACAAATCATTTCCATTCGGTCGGCTGCTTCTTTCTTAAATCCCTTTGTACTATTTGGGAGTTTACCACTAATAACTTATTAAACTCCCTTTTATAGCTCTTTCCCTTTAATTCCCTTTATACCCATTTTCTACTCTTACTTCCTGCCCAAATCTACTTGGAAAATCATTCCCGGTTTTTGCCTTGCATCTTAATGGGTCAGCAGTGTCAATTTTTTATGGGTCTACTTTTAAATTTTTTGATCAAAAGTCTATCTTGACCACAACCTGACTTGTTTCAGGCTTAACATAAACCATTCAGGTGCTGGGTCTTGAGACTTACTAGGCAGCAGAAGGGCCTGCCAAGATGCCTCAGAGAGATTCTTGGCCACTTTAACTTAAGCTGCTTCTGCATTTGCTGATTGAGGTGTTTCCTTTGGACCCAGCAAAGGTGACTCACCTGATCTCACCTATGACCCCCACCCCAGTAACAGTGTAACCATTTCTTATGTAAAAACTTAGATCTTTAGAATTCTGGCCTTCATCAGTGCTGGAATATCAATTACCTTTTGAATTGGGATTATCAAATAGAACACCTGTACTTACTCACTCTCACTCCATGCTGGACAAATAGTTCCTGAATTCCCAGTCTGTCGTCATCTCCCACTTCCCATTATGTTAATTCATTTGTTTTTAAAAACTTTATAAAACATGTAACATTGGGTATGCTGTCTTTTGGATTTCTACTAAAATAGTTTGTGTCTTTTTTAAGTCATTCCTTGTGTCAGTTTTGACTTATTTAAAATTATGCCATGTTGATTGAACAAGATTAGATTATAAGCAGAGGGGACTAAAAAGAAGCTTTATCAGAGTATCTTTTCCAAACCAAATGTTCTTCCTCTCCTTGAAATGTATCTCCTTTAGAATCTGTCCTGTAATAGCCAGCCCTGCTTGACACTTGAATCAATCAAACCTCTTTCTTCTGTGTTTGATGACATTTTCTCCTAATTTCCTGTCTGTGGAAACATTTCGTGTGTGCTTTTTGTGTGATGCCTGGTCTAAGCCTTCCTCTGCAATATGTCCTACCTCCACCCATCCTCAGTGGCTGCTCACTTAGGGCAGCCAGACCATTTTGGAAAATAATTCAGAAGAGCCTTTTGACTTCAAAGAGTCAGCTAGAATCTGAGCAGGCTTAGTGTCCTGTGAGAATTGACAGAACAGGTAAGTTAGCCCTTAGATAGCAAAGTAAATCCTAGGGCCCATCTCAGGAAAGTTCTAATTCATCACTGCCTACATATTACAGACCAGGTCCTTTTCCCCTTTCCTAGAAGTTTCAGGCACCTGCAAGAGAGACCTGTGTGGAATGTCAGAAGACAGTCTACCCCATGGAACGTCTCTTGGCCAACCAGCAGGTATTTCACATCAGCTGCTTTCGTTGCTCCTATTGCAACAACAAACTGAGGTAAGTGGAGCAAAACAAGCCATTATTCTGGATGGCTGGATCTTTGGAGGGAGTCCACAACTTTTAGAGCACTGATACTAAAAAGCTTATGCTCATAGTGTGCTGTTGAAAGCCCTTGAAAAGAGTAAAGTACCTCTTAGTGACATAAATTTCATATCAAATGTTTATGGTGTTTGGAACTTCTTACAGTGTTGATATGATTTACGTGTCAGGACAGAAATTTAAATAATGTAGGTTGCAGGTAAACTCCTCTGATCTAATTCAGTAAATGTTTTCCCTTAGTTTCATAGAATCATAAAGTTAAGAACTCTCAAGAGGTCTTTTTCTAAGTCCTTACTTGAAAGTGTCCCGAACACTATATAAATGGTAACGGTAGCAATAATAATAGACTCCAAAGAGCATGTATTTTTTTCTATATCATTTCTTTCAAGTAACTCAAAATATGGGTAAAAAATTATCACACTGGAGTAATGTTCTACATTAACTCACAGAGAGAGAGAGAGAGAGAGAGAGAGAGAGAGAGAGAGAGAGAGAGAGAGAGAGAGAGAACAGGCAAGAATGAAGGCAAGCAGAAACAGGCAGGCAGGAAGAGAAGGAAGAAGCACTTTAGTTTGTCTTGATTGTGCCCCAGGCCATGAACCTGGGTCCTAGGGATGTATGTGGACCTTGCTGGCCAAAGGCGATGGACCTACCACTACTCCACCAGGTCACACCTGTATTAACTCACTTACATCTGAGTCTTAGCAAAGGAAATAACCAGGATGTCACTTCCTTCCTGCACAATCATCCCTTCTAAAATACTCTTAAAAGAGGTACTGGAACCTGCATTATACTTCTTTGGGGACTTATTCCTCACTGCAGCTGGTTCCAGGGTTGACTAGCTCTAGTATAAAACTTCCCTTTGAATTGAGCCAAAATGTGCCTCTGTAATTTCCACTCACTAGTCCTTTTTCTGCCAACCATATTTTTCCCCCAAAGTGTGTTTTCCTAAAGTTTTGAATTTTTCTGTTTCCTCTGAGAAAATGCTTTGTTTTTATACTGCCTTTAAAATGTGAAAACCTGTGAGACACCAAATCTCTCAAAGGCCTGCCTAGCACTGACTTTAGGGTTCACTTCCTGATTACTGTTCACCTTTAACCTTTTAATCATAGCTTCCTTTTATTCATTCAGTAGCATCTATTGAGTGCCAACCATTTGAGAACATTTTACCCATTCTTAGAGAGATTCGCATTTCAATCATAAAATAAATGGGAAAAGATTCAACTTTTTCCAAAGGACTATCATGATAAATAATTGTTATAAATATTAGGAAATAAATAAGCAATCAGAACTAATTAGGACTACCTTTGCAAGACTTTCTAGAAGAAGCAATTTTTTAACAGCTTTGACAGGAGAAATTGTTAAAAAATCAGAGCAAGTACCAAGTGAAAGAATAACTTGGGAAGGTTCAGGCTTTCCCAAGTGAGTATGGTTTTTGTTGCGGTGGGTTGTCATTTGTTGCTGTTGTTTTTGTTTTAAGGATAATGAAACAAAAGGGCTAGAAACTCCTGGGTGACAGATGTGCTTTTATAGATGTTTTTCCCAATTGGCATCTTCTGAAAATACTACAACTGCTTTTTGGTATAAATGAGAATATACAGACTTGCTAACTTTATGCTCTTTGTCTTTAATGACAGTCTTGGAACATATGCATCTTTACATGGGAGAATCTATTGCAAGCCTCACTTCAATCAGCTCTTTAAATCTAAAGGCAACTATGATGAAGGCTTTGGGCACAGACCCCACAAGGATCTATGGGCAAGTAAAAATGAAAATGAAGAGACTTTGGAAAGAGCAGCCCAGCTTCCAAATGCAGGGGACACCCCTCAGAGCCCAGGGGTAGAAGATGCTCCCATTGCTAAGGTGGGTTTGCTGACTGCAACTATGGAAGCCAAGTCCTCATCTCAGCGAGAGAAAGAAGACAAGCCAGCTGAAACCAAGAAGCTGAGGATCGCCTGGCCTCCTCCAACTGAACTTGGCAGTTCAGGAAGTTCTGTAGAGGAAGGAATCAAAGTCTCCAAGCCCAAATGGCCTCCTGAGGATGAAATCAGCAAACCTGAAGCTCTTGAGGATGTAGATCTGGATCTGAAGAAGCTAAGACGATCTTCTTCACTGAAGGAAAGAAGCCGCCCATTCACCGTAGCAGCTTCATTTCGAACCACTTCTGTCAGGACCCCCAAAACCTTGTCCCCACCAACCAGGAAAGGCCGGAGCATGTCAGAGCAGAGTGAGGAGTTTGTAGGAGGAATACCAACAGAAAAGAAACAAGTGGAAAATGCTGATTCCTCAGACAAGAATGGGACTGTGGGAAAAACAACCTGGCAAAGCAAGGAATCTGAAGGAGAGGCAGGGAGGAGAAGTAAGGAAGTTCATGATTTTGAGATAGGGAATGATAATCATATAGAAAATGGTGCAAACTTAGATGAAGATGATAGAAACCTCCTCAAACAGCAGTCTCCACTAGAACCCCTGTCTACAGATTGGCCCAGCTTTGCAGACAACAATTCCACTAAAGAATTCACAGCTCACAATCAGAAACCCCAGGATATGGGATTCTGGGAGGGAGAAGTAGTCAAAGAGCTGTCTGTGGAAGAACAGATAAAGAGAAATCGGTACTATGATGAGGAGGAGGATGAGGAATAACATTGCCATGATGTTGGGCCTTAAATTTGTGTTAGCGTTAGCCACTGCCCTTTATCAAAGTGGTCATGTATACAGGTATCTTAGTATGAATTTTAACTTATGTGGAAGTAACTTAGGAAAAGAGTTCTTGCTTCAAAAAAATCCCACACTGTAGCTTAAGTCAACCAATTCTAAATGCTAGAGAAAACATTTCTTAAATTCTCTGTTTTAGCAGTGATGATATACAGAAGTGCTTTAAGGTCCTATGGAGTATTCCAACAGATTTTCCCAAAAGGCAATATGCAAGTAGATAGATCATTAGTATATTGTTACTCTACAAATTCAATTACAGAATTAGGGAGCATACAGAAGGGATTTGGGGGCCTGACCATTATGACTGAATGCACTTTAGTATAAAGGGCACAATTTGTATATTTTTTAAGTGATTATCATTTAATTGTTTAAGTATTCATCTGTTAAGAGATAGTCTTTCAAAACAAGTTTTAGGTTAATTTTCTTATTCTGATATATATGGGGAATTAATTGCTTTGCATCCTGCTCTCTGAACCACATCCTGAGCTAGATTTTGAGATACGACATGATCATCTTTTCTGAGTACCTTTTGAGCACCTGGAGAGTGCTTGGAGAGATCTGCTGTCTTCCAAAATAAGCTATGATATTTGCCAATGAGTTTGACTACATACCAAGTGATTGCTTCTCTGGTGGTATGTGTGCTTCTTATGATTTACTAAAACATGTGATATTTTTATAACATCTTTTGTACTGCTCTTTGCCATTGCACATCAGAGCAAAGTGAGGAGGAAAAACATGCCGTAAGGCTCAGACTCCCAAGTCCTGTATTCCACTTCTGATATCCCTTTCTCAGACACTAATTTTTTTAATCCTTACCAGCTCTGAAAATATGTTAATTTTATGCTAGACACTATTTCCAGGGATACAATTAAACCAATTATAGGCCTTTTTTGAGGGGGTGGGGGGGCGTGTTTCTAGTATTAAGGTTTTGGAACATTATAAACCAGTACGTTTGATAATTTGTACATAACTGATATTCCAAATTGTATGTGGGGGTGGAGAGAGGTGTTTTAAACTAAGATTTTCTTTGTACTGCATTTTTAGAGATTTAGCTCTAATATTTTTTAGAGATGTAAAATATTCTGCTTTCTTACAGTCTTGCTTATTTGGAAACATTTTTATTCAATAAAGCTTTTAAATTACACTTGGGATTTTCAGTGTTCCTTTTCCATTATTATTTTACATTGTTAACAGTCTCTCAGGATCTCTTCTTACCTAGGACTATGCAAAGAAAAGGCAAATAAACAGGTCTGATGCTTTTTAGAAGAGCATGCTATGACCACATCTTACCACTTGGAGGTGATATTGGGCTGAACGTGGGCTTTCATCCTCCCTGAATGAAGACATTTTTTAGAAAATTCAAAGTAACTTGGCAAAGGAATTAGTAGGTTCAAAATGAGCCTTTTGTTTTACCAGTCCAGAATTCCAATAGCTTTTAAAATTGTTCATTGTACTCAACATGTAATCATTCACCTTACAATTTTGCCTAACATGATAAACGGAATTTGCAAATGCTTCCGCTGAAAATGGACTTGTTTTTCCGGACAGAAGCATAGTTGGTTGCTGATTTTCTTCTTCATAGAGGCAATTGCCCCAATGTTAGGGTGATTTTTTCCTTTTTTTTTTTTTTTTTTTAAGCATTGGGAGGAGGAAGGGAGAGAAGCAGCATTTTTTTTGTTGTTGTTTTTCACTCTGGTTCTTGAACCCAGTTCTTTGGGCTTTACATGGTCCCCAGGCCAGTGTCTCAGCAACCTGAGCCACAAGGGTATGACTTTTTTTCTTTTCCTTTTTCTAAAAGAAAAGGTACAATAAGGAATGAAGCCAAGTAGGCAGGCAGGCAGGAGAGAAGAGGAAGAAGCTATTTTACTCATTTGCTTATCATTGGTTGTTTCCCCTGCCATAGGTCTTAAACTTGGGTCCTTGGGTTATATGTGGCCTGCACCTGGTTTAATTCATGAGGCCACCAGAGCATGACTTCTTTTAATGATAGTGTGGAAGTATGGATTTCTTGGAGATAAGCATGCTTTTTTAGTTCATATTTTCCAGGGCCACTGTGTGTTTCAGGGTCTTGCCTGGTCTTCTAAGTGGATAGCAGGATACTGCTTCCTACTCTAGATCCTACTGAAGGCTGAAGTCATTTAGAAAGCCCTGTTCACTGAACAGTTAATCCAGAAAACTTGCTGACATTCATAAATATCCAATCCAGATTTGAGTTGAGTAACATTACTGGGTGACTTACTGCTATTCTAGTTCACCCATCCATTGCATCTAATGACTTTATACCAAAAAGTCTTGAGTGCATACTTATCGTGTCACTATATATCAGGTAGGTGGGAACTGAAGTTACCCTTGGATGAACATTTTATGCCTTTTAAGAGCTAAAATAGATCTAGATACAGAAAACAGACATGAACAGATCCTTAATATGAGTATCCTTACCAAGGGAATCACCATATAACACTAAACATTCTTGGAAAACAAACCTATAGCCAAACAAAAAATATTTACATTAGCTCTCTAAATGAATGCAACATGTTCAGCGGTGATAGGATGATGAGAATTTCTCTACTGGTGAAGTATCAACAGGGTCCAATTTTGAGGCCTGAGAGGGCTAAGGAAACTGTTCTTGATAGTTCTAGGGCTGACTTATTTCCACCAGCTTGCTGGTTAGATCGTTCCTGACCAAAGTGAAAGCTGCACCATTTGTTTTCATTACTTAACTTCATCAGTGACATGTTTTCTAATGGCAAGAGACTGAAGAATGGGTGTCTTTCAGTGAATAGATCACAAGACCAGGATCACTGTGTGCCGGTACCTGCATGCCCAGTTAGCATGTTCTTTGTACCTTGGGACTCCAATTTGAATTCCTGGGATCAGGGTGATCACTGCTTTTTAAATGTATATTAAGGTACACCCTGGTGCCTAGTGGTTTAGTCCACTGGGGCACAGTTCACATACATCCCAAGGTCCCTGGTTCAAGACCTGGGACCAGGGGAGACAGCCAAGATGAATAACTAAATTGATTCTTCCTCCTCGCTCTTCCTGCCAGCCGGTCTGTGCTCACCTTCATTCCTGCCTGCACCTTTCCTGGGGTGGGTGGGGGGGAATGTATCTTATTCTATATTATTACCATTAAGCTATCTCTGGGTATGGACAAAAATGGCTTCTGGCAGTATTCTCAGATAAGTTTGTAAGTGAGAAATTCAAATTCATGGCTTTACTCTGAACCTTCTGAATCAGAATCTGAAAACTTTTAACAAAACTCTTCATGTGGGAAAGTGAACAAGTGAATGTCTGAGCTAATGCATACTAAATAAAGTTTGAGAACCATAAGCAAGCCTAGCCTACTTAGGATAGTTGCATTTTTATTTCCTCCTTTTCCCTTTGAAACCCTTTAACTTCTGGTATTAGCATGCCTTACTAGTTATGAGGTTACTCTATCTGTCCTTGGGCAAGAGGTAGATATTTAGTTCTTTGAATTTTTTTTCTTTTTTTTTTTTTTCAGATCTAGTTAGCCTCCGATAATCTATAATCATGTTATAACAGCCAGGTTTGGGGATTCTCTGTAGATTCACAGAATTCAATGTGAAAACCTGAAATTAAGGTGGTTTACAGGATAAGGGATCGGGTTCTGGAATCTAGACTTCTTTGGCACACCCTATTGGAGCAGGGTTTGCATAAGTGCAATCCACATGCATCCCAAGTCTGGGTTTGTGTGGGAGCAACTGAGATGAACAATTAAAATGTTTCTTCCTCTCTCTTCCTGCCTGCCTGCCTGCCTGCTTCTGCTGGCCTTCTTTTCTGCTCACAGCTTTACTTTAAAAAAAAACAACAACAAACTTTCTAGCTCCAAAGTATGGCTCTACCTCTTCTTTCTAACCTTGGATGAGTTACCTGACCTCTCTGGACCTCAGTTTACTCATCCATAAAACAGAAAATAAAACAATACCTGCTTCATAGGAATTAAATAACCCGTGTAAAATGTTTAATGCAGGTGCGCCCTGGTGAAGTGGTTTGGTCAACTGTCTCCAGTCGAAGCGCAGTCCACATGTATCCCAAGAACCTGGGTTCAAGTCCTGGGCTGGGGAAAATAAGCAAGATGTACAACTAAATTAAAATAATAAAATGCCTCCTCCTCTTTCTTCCTGCCTGCCTACTTACCTTCATTCCTGCCAGTACCTTTACTTAAAAAAAAAAGTTTAATGCAGTACATGGCACCTAGTAAATCTCATTAGACTTTGACCATCATTTATCTTAATTTACATTTGTCTTTGGATATCTTTCTTATCACGTTGCTCTTCCTTTTCTCCAGGAGCATAAACATCTATTTTAAGAGATAAAGCAGTGTAAGGAGGTTGCCACGGAGAGGCACAAGGGGATACAATGCTGGGGAGCAAAGAGTTGACAGCCCTGGGAGGAAGCGGCTGGACCAGCTGAGATGGCCAGAGGAACTCTAGCAAGAGCCGGGCTAGGAAAAGAGACGGGAATAGACACGACAAGAGAGGCCTGGCCGGTGAGGGACTGTTTTGAAGTGCATGGGCTAAGGACACTGTCCCCTTTAGGGACTAAGCTTTAATGAGGGGCGTGACCGTAGCTGAACGGGCTGGAGTGGAGAAGCAGCGTTGCCCAAACCCAGAGCAAAATAGGCGGGTGCGAAGCTCAGGGCCTATTTGGGGCGGAATCTTGCTGGGCCCGCCTAGTCTGCGGGGAGACGTGGCCGGAATTGGAGGGTGGGGTCCCAAGGAGAGCTGGGAGGAGACTGCGGGCAGAGAGGTGGGCGGGGAGGAGGCCCGGCCCTGCGCGAGAGGCGGGCAGAGGAGCGCAGGAAGCCAGCCAGGGCCGGAAGGGTGTGGCCACAGGTCCGTCCCCCGCTCCGGGGCTGCCTCCCCGCGGCTTCTGTCGGCTATATTGGCTGCTGAGGCAGTGGCGGCGGTGTCCGCTGGGTGAGCGTCAGATGGCGTCAGCGGTAGCGGGAGCCCTGGGCCTGCTGTGGGGCTGGCTGTGGAGCGAACGCTTCTGGCTGCCCCAGAACGTGAGTTGGGTCGGCTTTGAGGGGCCAGGTGATGGCTACGGCTACCCGCGGGCACGGCACATCCTGTCGGTGTTCCCATTAGCGGCCGGCATATTCTCTCTGAGGCTGCTCTTCGAACGGTGAGAGCCCGTGGGCGAGCCGCGCGGAGGGACCGGGAGCGGGTCTGTGGAGCCGGCCGGGGCTGGCGGGTAGAGGCCGAGGACCGGAAGCCGATTCCTCCTGCGGGGAAAGCCCGGAAGCAGGGGGCTGGGGGAGGTGGGGCGGCTGCGCGGGATGCTTGGCGGATGGCCGGACTTTCACTAGCATCTGGTTTTTGCGTTGCTGTTTTGATCGTCTACCATTTCTGATGCAGAAATCTTTCAAAAATATTTTATGTTGCTAGCCAGTCACTCATCCGTTGAGTCATAGTGTTCATGTATTGTCACTAAAGTGCTCTGCCGACCTTGTGGTCGAACCTAAGTGAAGGCAGGGAGTTTGGGGCGTGGGTAAGTGAAAGCGTGAGAGTTGAGGGTTCACTGGGTCCATTCAGTTTTAGATCCCGGTGGTCGTTGGTGGTGGTGGGGTGGTCTCGTAGGCCTCCTCCCAAACTCCAAGCGTTCTGCAAATGAGGAAACAGCTCGAGTGTGAGCCGCGGCAGAGACCCGGTAGCTAGGAGCAGGAACCAGAGCTTATTGGGGCCATGGAAACGGAATGGTCAGCGCTAGAGCCAGACGGTCCCAAGCAAAAGAAACGGGTTTGTTAGAATCTTAAGATTTGTGAGGACACTTTAGTTGACGAGAGTTGAGGGATTAGTTAAACCCCAAGCCTTGGTTTGACTGTTCCTGAACGTGTGTGTATGTGTATTTCAAGAAATGTTTCTACTCCTCCGTGGGTGAAAATCTCTTAGGGATAGGGTTTTGTGGGTCCTGAGGCTATCAAAATATTGGAAAGGCGTAAGATAAATTGCTAAACAGGAACTTGCAGGCCTCAGGTGGGAGGAAGAGGGTTCATTTGGAGAAGATAACCAGGCCTTCTTAGAAGACAACTTTTTTGAGCAGTCTCTAAGTGGCCTTAGCCGAATCACAAGGTACGTTATCTACCATGTGCTCTTGGTAAAAGTAATTTCACTTTGAGGGGGTGACTTGAATCTGCAAAGATATTCATTGAGGACTTCATGTGGTAATTTTATTATGTGGATTATGGGAGATTTTGATCCATTCTACTCAGACTCTAAAAATGGTTTCTTTTCCAATAGATCTCAGGTGTTGAAGGTGGCACTTTGAGATGTTTTTCATTTGTCTTTATCTACAGCAGGATGGGAAGTTCTAGGGTGGGATTTTTTGCAGATAAAGTAATTTGTTACTCTGAAATTTTAGTCTTGCCTGTTTTGGATTGTTTTTTAGATTTGCCTAACATTTCTAACAAAAGTCTTTCAAAAATGTATCAGCTAGCTAATCATTCAGTGTTTATAGCGTTTGTGTATTGTCATCAAAGTTTTCTGCTAGACATTCAGTTACAAAAAATAAAGATGATTTTTGGTGATTTGGACAGGATGTCTTGATATATAAGGAATGAGGAAATTGCACATATGAGTTTATTTTAATTTGTAAAACAAAGATACTGCAATAAAATACTAAAAAAAAAAGGTAATTTTAATTGAAGCAACAAAAACGCAAAGATCTAAATTACTTTTCTGGGTCCTTGGGACCTTACAGTTGTTTAAGTCTAATCATTGTATTTCTGGGATGGAGGTACAAACCACTGTCTCCCTTAGGAGTAACCTAGATCCAGGTACTCTTCACTCTTAACATCAGCATATGAAGGCTGAAAAAAAGAACAAGACAATGTTGTGGCTATAATGGAAAATATATGATTCAGGACAGAAAGAAAAAGCTTATTCTAGAAAGGTTCTCTGCTTTTCATATAAATACATACCAACACAGAAATGTCTCCTCATGGGTACTAAGAGGAAATAATTTAATGTTTAGAAACACCCATTTTATATACCCATTTTTTATCTGTAGATTTCCAAAGAGTTTTTCCCCAGATAGCCGAGGCTTATATATCCTTTGGCAGTCACTGGAAAGGATCCTTTACCAGTGGGAATTCTATCTGAGTGTTTCTATGGAGCTAGCTACAGTGTCAGGGGAGTAGGGAATAGTGAGCTTAAAGCATTCTAGTGTGATATTTCTTGACTAGCAAGGACCTTGTTCATCTCGTGTTTGATCTTCGGAAAGTTTAGCCCTAGAAGTCTTGTTCTTTTAAGACCTACTACCTTAGTTACTTAACAGTTCCTTTCTTACTGTGCTGGTCTTGTATCACACATATAAAAGCCACTCTTAAGAGTATGGTAAAAGATCAGAAATAGTGGTATAGTTAATCACCTTTCCTACTTTTTCTCATTTCTCAAATCCCACCTACTTAGTTTCTGGAAATGATTCATACAGTAATCATAGATTGTAAGAGCAAGAACTCAAACCTTTTACAAACTATAAACTAAGACTTAGAAACATCTTGTAGTTTTTCAGAGGTTGCGTGCTAACCTGGGAGGAGCTAGAACCAAGATAATTTTCTGCACTCCTTTGCTTTTCTTCTGTTTGATGAGCCACCTTTTCCTATTCCTTAAACCCCCTTTCAAGGGTTAAGCTTTAACCTCTTGTGTCTAGTAAATATTCTAGGATTTGGGGAAAAAAATCTATGCTCATCTTATTCTGGGTTATTTAATATAATGTATTTGACTTGAATATTGCATTTCTTTGTTTCAAATTGTTCTGTATATTTAGAATCTTGTACTTTGTCCCCTGATAAATGTCTGAAGAATCTCCTGAGGCACACCCTGGTTGAGCAGCAGTTGGGTCAGATGCCTCCAAGGGAATGCAGGCCATATACCCCTGGATTTGAGTCCTAGGGGAACAACCAGTGTGAACAACTAAATAAAAATAAAATAAAGATGCTTCTTTAAAAAAAAAAAAAAAAAAGAATTGAAAAATACAGAATTTACAATTAGGTCTTACTTTCTCTTCCTTCTCTTCAGCTATACAGAGTGATAATTTTTAAATTTCCACATTCCCAGGAGAACTGAAGCCGCTCACCTGACAGGGAAGACACGAAAAGTCACCTAACCGTGAAGTGTTTGTATTTAGCTCTTTCTTTATAGGAATACAAATAGGAGATTATTACCTACTAGAGAATGGAGACTTTCCTTTGTGGGCCTCTGCTGACTGGTTGCATTGTAGTGGCCTGCACCCTGCAAAATGCCCTGTGTATAGTATGTGGTCATTGAACACGTACTGAATGTTCGAGAAGGGTCTAGCTACGTCTGCTGAGTCTTAATTAAACTGGATCTTAAAATTGTTGGAAATTTAATATCTCGTTCCTGGAGCACTTGTTCCTTGGGATCAAGTAGTGCATTTTTGTAGGTTTATAGGCTAATTTATTTTGAATATGATATTGCAATAGGAGCTTTATATTACCAGAAGAATTTTTTTTAATTATACAGGAGATGACTGTTTTCACTGTTGCTGGTTCCAATTCAGTTCCTCTTTTCTCACGTTATTTCCTAGGCAGGCTCACTGGGATGTCTAAAGAGTTTTCTTAATATCATCCTCTTTTATTAGGGACTTGCTGGTCTGTCATAACTGGCAATAAGAGTAGTTACTCATTTTTTTGTGCATGTTTCTTAACCACACATTTCATCTTCCTTTTGTAAGCCAGCTACCTCCTCTGCACACTGCCTTTCCCCCCATTCTTCCCCACTTCCACTAAGTGGAGGAGGAACTTTTTTCCTCTTCCTGACAGGCCAGCTGCTTCCTCCCAGATCCTGTCATGTCATACCATTGTGACCAGTACTAGTGGATTCTCCAGACAAGGAGAAAGACTTTCAGAAGAATAGATGTAGCTGCTTACAAGACCGTAAGGAAGACTGCTGCCCACTCCATTGCATCCCTAAATGTATTCTGTTGGATGGCAATAAATTTTATATCACAAAATTAAATCAGGTTTGCAGATCCAACCGGTGAGATTGAAAAAGGTTGTCACATGACCCTGACCTTATCTTAGAATCTTCCTCTTAATAAACTCCAGCCGATCAGGAGCCTTATGGTGTCCCTCTTTTCTCTGGGAAAACGTTCTCCTCTAACTGTTTCTGCACAATGTGTTTTGATGCTCTGCAAACAACCCCACATACTGTTGTGCTTGAGGTCAGGTACCTGGCTTATCCCTGGAGACAGTATATTCATAACTGAAAAGAAACATGTTATGTATTTTTATTTTAGCCACTTCCTGGTCAGAAAGCTAGAATGTTCTGGATGGGTAAGGAAAAAATTAATGAAGAGGAGGCAGCAAGTGAAATCAGTACCCTGATACAAAGTAGGAGATATGCCTACTTTGAGTTCTCTGCCAGGGTATTTTTAAGTAGATTTAAAGAATTCACTGAGTTTATCTCTTTGCGCTTGAGTCCACTCCTGCTTTATCTTCTGGTCCACTCCTGCTTTATCTTCTGGGAGGTTAATTGTGTTACTACAAAAGAAGTTAACCAGGCAGATCCATGCAGCTCAGGTGGCTAAGGTTCAGACCATGTAAAGCCTAAGACTTGGTTTGGGGTGGTGGTTGTAAGTTAATGATGTTTTTGTTTTTGTTTTTTATTTTAAGGAAAGGTGTAGGCAGGCAGGAAGAAAGGGAAGAAGAGGAGGAAGAAACATTTATTTTACTTAGTGGTTCAACTTGGCTGTCCTTCCCCACCCCACCCCACCCCCAGCCCCAGGTCTCAAATCTGAGTCCCTGGTTTGTATGTGGACTATGTCTGGTGGCCTTATCCATCAGGGCGCATCTGAATTTCTGATTCCACAAATATCAATGACCTTCTATACAAAACTGCTAGGTTATCTGATGACCCAGAAAAATTGGTGGCACATTTCCTGGTTGAGAACTAAGTCTTTACCAATTTTATCTGTTCCTTCTTCATAATTTACTGAGAACTTAGTAAATACACCATATATCCTGTGTGCAAGGGTAAAAAAAGTGAGGAAGTCCTGGTGTTTTATCCTCAGCAATAGAGCAAGAAAATTAATAGCTAAAATACAGGGTAATTTATGCATAAAAATTATGGGAGTTTGGGGTAGTTAAATTGAAATATAGGCTTAATGTCTCACTACTAAACATTTGTTTCTTGGACTGTAAAGGATGGTTAAAAACTTAAGAGCTTTTGGTTAACCTTTTTCTTTATTTGGTGTAGGCGTACCATTGTTTCTGTTTTAAGCAGATGCATTAAGTTGTATAATTACTTACCCATTTTTAAAGGTAAATATGTTTAATGAAAGATATATATGCATGTAGTTGGAAAAAGGAGGAATTCTTAAACAATCCCACATTCTTTGGGATCCATCCCAGCTATTCTCCAACCACAGAGAACTGCTGCTCTAAAGCAATTAGAATATTCACCAGCTTTTTTGCAATAAAACTACAACTTAGTCTTGAATTAGTTTTTATCTGTCTGAAGCATTTTAACATATTTACATACTCTAATTCTTATCTCTAGATTTATTTCTCTTATAATAAGGTGTGCTTTTTTTTTTTTTTTTTTTTCTCTTTCCTTTTAAGGAAAGGTGTGGGCAGGAATGAAGGTGAGTAGGCAGGCAGGCAGGAGGTGTGAGAGGAGGAGGAAGCACTTCAGTTTATCCAGATGTTCATCATTAGTTGTTTCCCTGGCCCGGAGTCTTGAACCAGGAACCTTAGGGTGTACGTGAACTAGACCTGGTTTAAATTTCTAGACACCAGGACACACCTCTCTTACAATAAGGTAAGCAGGCTGCTGAAGCCGTCTTATCATAGTACCTAGTAGGTTCATCAAATTGCATAGGTATTTAGTCACCCTTAATTTTTTAAAGCTCTGTAATAGGTCTAAGAGGAGTTAGCTTTGCTGCAAGTAGGAGAAGGAATGAAGGATAGTCTCATATTATTCCACAATATGTGCCTTTTCATGGTTTAGGATAATATATATCAGAGGGCCTTTTCTTTTTCGTCTGTTTCTGCTTTGTTTTAAGATCAAATTTGTCAATTAAAAAAAGTCCTGATAAGAAACCACAAGTATTGCTTATAAAAAGACCATAGAAGAAATGTTGGATTTGGTGTATATGTGCCCTTGATAAGTGTAGTGCCTTCTACACAAGCGAGTATGTGTAGAACAAATGTCCGCAACACATTTGCTTCTATGCAGCAAACCCTATCCTCTAAAGAATTTACACAAATACACTGAGTGGATTCATACACCTGTAGAGAATACACAAAATTGGGTGTGGCTGGGAGTCACCAGCACATAAATGGCATCATTTAGTAATTCTTAAACTTTTTGTTCTCAGCATTCTTTTTCAATTTTAAAAATTATTGAGGTTACCAAGGACCTTTCCCTTATGTAAATTATAGATACCTATAATTTTTTCTGTATTGGAAAATAAAATTTAAAAAATTTAAGAAATATATTTATTCTCATTTTAAAATAACAATAAACAAGGTAACATAAATAACATTTTTGAAAAATATTTTCCCAAATAATTTTAGTGAGAACAATGTTAATTTTACAATTTTGCAAAGCTCTTTAATGTCTGACTTGCTGGAAGCCAGCTGGATTCTAACTGACTCTGCATTTAGCCTCTTGTGATGTATATTGTTTTGGTTGAAGTATGCAAATAAAAGCCAGTCTCACACATGTATTGGAAACGGCATAATTGTTTTCTTTTAAACTACACCAAAACATAAGTAGTAATTTCTTAAATGTTAATTGAAACCTGTCAATGAGTTTTTCCCATGTCTGCTATACTTTGAATGGCGATCAGGTACTGGTCACCTGGAAAACACTGGTTCACTAAGTTATACAGATCTCCCAAATGTCAGTCCATTTCATAGATAGTGCTTAAAAATGATTTTTAGTTGATTTCGTTGTAATCAGTCTCATCAGAGAAGCCTTGATGTATTGGGAAATTGTCAAGTTTAAAGGTGAGTGTAAAAAATTCTAATTTTCACTTGAAAGTTATATAAAGTTCTAATTTTTAACTTGAAAGCTTGAATTGTATCATTGATTAACAATTTTTTTTGGAAGGGGCAGAAGAAGAAAATGTTTCCTTAATACCCATATCTGAATAACTTTAGTTTGACAGTCATTCTTTCAGGCAAAAATGGTGTTGTCTGAAAAGAGTGATTTACTTCAGAGTACAGTCAGACAGTAACACAAGTGCATTTCCTTGAGACACCATATAATTTATGCTGCACTGAAAGTGCTTTCTGTATTCTTTCCATTTCATCATGTCCTGAGGGTGTGGGACTCAAACCCAGGGGTATGCGACTTGCTCCTTTGAGGTGATTTACCCAACCGCTGCTCCACCAGGGAGTGCCAGTAGTTTTCATTTTAAAAGTACTTATTCGCATGCCCTTTACAAAGATTTGTAAAATAAATGAAAGTATTTACTTTGTTCCAGGCACTGTTCTAAATGTTAATAAACATTGAAGCATTTATAGTCTTTTCATGAGGTAGGAGATACTATTCTCCTCATTTTACAGATGAGAAAAGCACAGAAAACATTTGGTTAATTTCAAGGCGACTCAACTAGCGATGCATACCGAGCACTCTAGTTCTACTGCCAGAGAGCTAAGGGGAAAAAACTAGGAAAAGTACTACAGTAAGGAAGCTAAGAGAAAAGAGGATTTCAAGGAGGGTGAGTTCAATAATATAAAATGGTGCTGAGTGGTCAGGTAAGATACAGGAATGCAAAACAGCCGTTAGATTTCACACTAAAGAGATAGATCATTGATGACTTTGGCAAGAGCAGCTTCATGGAATGTAGAGACCAAAGCCAAATCAGAGAGGGAGGAGGGTTGAGGAATGAGTGGGGAGTTAGAAGAAAATTCATAAGGAGAGAACCTTTTTAATAACTTTAATTTCGAGGTGGGAGAGAGCCAGAGGGTGTTAAGCTCAGGGAGAACTGTTTTAAAATGTGAAAAACATGAGCCTGTTTAAGGTCTGATGAGAAGAAACAAGTAGAGAGCGAGGAGGTAAATAATAGGAAAATGAATAAATAAAATGAAATTTCATACCAAGAAGGGAACAGATCTAAAGCACAAGGATGTTTGTTTTAGATAGAGTGATTTTGATGTAGGAAGTTGAAAGCTTCCACTTCCTTCTTCCTCCTCATAAACTTTCATTGCTTTACCTCGATATATACTGTCTTTTAAAGTCTCCATTTTACAAGAATTTCCCTGGTGAAGGTTACCACAGATGTCCAAATTGCCAAATTCAGTGGATACTGAAATCTTGTTTTAATCTCTGCTTCATTTGATATGATTCCACCTCTGACTTTCTTGTTCCCTAAATTGCCTTTTACGCTGGTGTTTACTGGGGTCTAACACTGGTTCTCTTCTCATTTTATATTCCTTTCTTAAAGTCACAGCCACTCCCACAGTTTTGACTACCAACTTACATTCTCATTCTTTTGCTCTTTTTCTTTGGTGGACTATGTGTGTGCAACTTTGTTTCCCAAGCCAGAAATATGAAAGATGCACGTGACTTACTTTTCTTTGGCCTCCTACATCTGTTTAGTCACCAAATCTTGTCATTTTACTTCCTTAACATTCCTTGAATCCATCATTTCCTTTCCTGTATCCTACAGTGCTTTATCATTCATGAATGGATTTTTTACAGCAACTTTTAACTGATCACACTTGTTTATTGATACTCAGATTCGTTCACCTCCTCTGCCCCAGAATCGAAGCATGGAATGACTCTCCATCAGCCATCGGATAAAATTCAAGCTGAGCATAATATACAAGGCACCTGTGATCTGGCCCCTAACTACCTATAGTTTTTTTCTCTTGTCACTGTCACCTCCTTTACTCTTATTTTGTACATTGCGTAGTTCTCTAGGCACACTTTATCTCTGCTTCAGTACATGAAGTTCACTCTGCCTAAATATCCTTTTTACTTTCTCCTTCTCTTTCCCCTCTACAAAAAAAATGTGAGTGGTTTATTAAGAATTCAATTGTAAAGGGAAAGGTCTTTCTAAATCTGTTTCCTATGGTACTCTGCATTTGTCTCTTGGGGTATATATGTCACAGTGAAGGGTTTTCAAATGCTGCTTGTGTACCTGATGATTATACTCTTAAGGATTTATTAGGCTCTAAGAATATTTTAAACATTTTAGCTAGCTTCTGTGTGTGTGTGTGTGAGTGTGTGTGTGTGTGTGTGAGAGAGAGAGAGGGAGAGAGAGAGAGAGGAGGTGGGGGTGGATAGCATTCAAGTACAGTGATTTACTCAACAGTCTTCATCTAATGATAATAGCCATCCTCAAGTCTGTATAAAACTTTACCTTTTTTTTATTGCGTTTTTCCCTTTATCTTCTTCCTTATTTTAATTTCATCAATGGTTATTTTTCATAGATAGATATAAATTTTGAGACTATGTATTTCTAAAAATTGATCTAAACTAGTGCTTCCCAACTCAATCACATTGCTGCACATATAGAAAATAATATTTTCATTGGTCAGTGGAATATATAAGGCCAAAGGCTACCTCAAGCCACATGGACCTGCCTGAGAGCTAAGAGCAGTATCTCAGCATACATAGACTATTTATTTATTTTAATTGCAGTAATACGTATGTACGATACTGTGAGTCTCAGGTGCACAGCTTCACACCTCAGCCACTGTGTATGTCACACTGTGCCCACCACCAAGTGTCCAGTCTTACCAGCCCGTCAGTACCCTGTACGTCTTTCTCCTCCAGCCATCCTCTGTTCCTCTGGTAACCACCGTTCTGTTGTCAGAGTTTTCAATTTTGTTTGTCTGCTTTAAAAAAAAAATTCTACATATAATTGAAATCATGCAGTACTTCGTTATCTTGTCCTTTCTAGAACCAATTTGTTACCCAAGTTTAAAAAAAAAAAAAATGTCAGGCCAATCTTCCTGAGTGTTAGGCCTGCAGGTCTGAATAAATAGGCTTTTAGTGGTTTTTCTTTAGCTATCTTTAGATATCTTTCTTCTTCTGACTTATCTCATGTAGCATAATCCCCTCAAGGTCCATCGGTGCTGTCGCAAAGGACAAGATTTCATCTTTTCTTAAAACTCAATGGTATTTCGTTGTTACACTAGATCTTTATTCAGGCATAATGATGGGCATTTAGGTTTCTTCCATATCTTTCTTGGTTATTTGGTTTTTGTGACTGTGCTGCAGTGAACATATCTTTTTTTTTTTTTTTTTTTTTTTTTAAGGCAAGGTGCGGGAATGAAGGCAAGCAGAGGCAGCAGGCAGGAAGAGAGAGAGGAAGAGGCTTTCTATTTATTTTCATTTAGTTCATCTTGGTTGCTCCCACCAGTCCTGGGACATGAACCCAGGACCTTGGGTATATGTGGATTGTACCCAAACCCCATACACCACCAAGAGTGTAACTTTTTTTTTTTTTAAGGAAAGGTGTAGAGAGGAATGAAGATAAGTAGGCAAGCAGGCAGGAAGAGAAAGGAGGAAGAAGCATTTTTTATTTCACTTTTATTTTGTTAATCTTGGTTGTTCCCCAACCCTGAGAGGCAAACCTGGGTCTTGGGGATGTATATGAACTATGCTTGGCCAGGAGTGGTGGACCTAACCACTGTTCCACCTGAGTGTGTCTGTTTTCATATTCTTTAGATAAATACCCAGAAATGGAATTGCTGGGTCAGCTGTCTTAAGTTTTTTGAGGAATCTCCATACTGTTTTCCATAGTGGCTACACCAATTTATATACCCACCCACAGTAGAATTTAATTATTGAGGTTATCAAGGAGCTTTTCTTTATGTAAATTATATATGCCTATATATTTCTTCTATATTTGAAATTAAAATTTTAAAAATTTAAGAAATATATTTATTCTCATTTTAAAATAACAATAAACATAACATAAATAATATTTTTGAAAAATAAATCTTTTCCCAAATAATTTTAGTGAGAACAATGTTAATTTTACAAATTTTGCAACACTCTTTGATGTCTGGCTTACTAGAAGCCAGCTGGATTCTAACTGACTGCATTCAGCCTCCTGATACATATTGCTTTGGTTGACGAATACAAATAAAAGCCAGTCAAGTGTGTATGTGTATATTTCATATCAATCCATGTTGCAATAAACGACGAAGATAAACTTGTTTGTATGGCTCCTATCTTTAGTATGAAAAAGCAGAGGCGTAATTTCATCTTAGTTCGGTTTAGGTCAGCTGCTGCTGTGTATCAGGAGGACAAGAAAGGGGCAGAATGGAATGATCTTTAACAAGCATGACAGATACATGACAATCAAGTTGGGTCATGTTCCTAGAGTGACAGGTGGAAAGGAGTTGTTTACCATTGTAGATTGCTGAAAGTCCAATTTTGCGTGTCTGCAGGGCTGTCAGGAAGACTGTCCTGATAAATTGTTTTTGTTTTGTGTTCCTAAACTTGGGCAACAAATTAGCCCCGTAAAGGACAAGATAAGTTTGATTTCTCGGTGTTACCTGGCACCGCGTTATACAAACTATCATGTCAGGACTCCTTCACGTGTTGCAAGCAAGAATGAAGGTGCGCAGAGGCAGGCAGGAAGAGAGGAGGAAGAAGTACTTTATTTTTTAGTTGTTCATCTTGGTTGTTCCCTCCAGCCCTAGCAGGGCAAGCCTCCTTTCCATTCTTAAAGTTTATCAAGGACACTAGAAAGTTTTGTTTATATAGGTAATATCTGTCAATAAGTACTGTTTTCAATTTTTAAGTGGAAAAATTTAATATATCTTTATTAATTTGTAAAACAAGTTGATTATATTGTAATATAACTAGTGTTTTATGACAAACAATTTTCCCAAAACAAAAGAATAGCATTATATTATGTTTACAGCATTCCATCTGTTGTGATATGTAATCTTTGGAAAACTTCACTCATGAGAAAATGAAAGAGAAAAGAATTACTGTGAAATTATGCACTTACTATGAGAATAGTTTTTGAACTTGCTGACCTCCTGAAAGGCTCTCTGGGACTTCCAGGGATCTCTAGAACAGTATTTTTTTTTAAAAAAAAAGGAAAGGTGAAAGCAAGTAGGCAGGCAGGCAGGGAGAGGAGTAGAAAGTACTTTATTTATTCTTATTTAGTTGTTCACACTATTTGTTCCCCCTGGTGCCAGATCCTGACCCAGCATCTTGGGGTGTATGTGGGACTGCCCCCAGGTGTACGAGCACCAGGCCACCAGGGCGCACCCTAGAATAGTCTTTGAAAAATGCCAGTCTGTTAGAAGGGATGAATGCCTGGCTCCTCGTGACCAATCTAGTCACCTATTTTATGAGTTATGACAAACACCAGGTGAATTATACAGAATAAATATGTGATTAAATCAGCTTTCTCAAAGTTCTGATTTAAAATAATTTCACTTTTCATTAATCATTAAATGTGTGTATGTATTTAACATTTTAACATTACAAAAACAGTTTGCAATCATAAGCCTTTATTTTTGGTCTTGTGCCCCATAAATATTTGTCATATAAATAAATATTCTTAGGAGGGTCTGAATAGCTGGACTGACTGGATGCTAGTAGCTTAATATCTTATTTCTTAGCTTTACCCAGGTGAGCAGGGTATAAACCGGTACCTAGAACCTAGGATTTCTTGCTCTTACCTATGAGAGAGGTACCATCAGGGAGTACCTGTATTGAACTGTTTCTAGTAAAATAATAAGAGCTTCCTTTTAGTGAATCTTTACTAAGGATCAAGTACTGGGCTAGGCATACATCGTGTTATTTCATCTTTAAAAGAACCCTGTGAAGCAGGTATGATTATCCCCATTCACAAAGTCTTTTAACTTAAAAAAAATCTGACTCCAGGGCCGTTTATCACCTGACTGCTTCTGGATTGAGGAAGAGGTTTGGATCACGGGGAAGAGTAGGAATTGGAAAGTCTATTTTATTTGGATCCACCTCGTATAATTAATGTAGATGGGAGGATATGGAGGAGACTGAGAGATGATTCTGTGCTTTTACCTCTGATATGGTAGCATCTCATCAGGAAAAAAAACAACTACCTTCATTACTTTTCTGGATACTAATCAATCCTGGATCCAAACTTAGCTCCATTAGAGCAAGGGTAGGATTTGCTAAGCCTGTCACTTGTCAATTAGTAAGTAACTACTAAATACAGAACCTTGACAAATATAGAAGCTGGATTCTCCATGTATTCCGTGTTCTCAAAGAGTTAAGTGGGGTTTGGGTTAAATATTTTTACACAGAATAATATAGGAGAAAATAAAGTATCTACTAGCAGGAGCCTTTGAAATTTATATTACCTGTGTATAAAAAAAGAGGAGAAAATGGGTTACAGATGTGGCTAACATTGTGCTCTGAATGTTTCCCCATAGTTCAGAAACTTTGGTGGTAAGTTTACTAAAATTTTCCTAGAGGAAGATCATAAAGTCTCCTATTTTCAGTTCTGACTTAGAGGCAATAAATTTGTGGTTCAAAGGTGGATTAAGGAAATAGATTAAGGCAAGCCCTGGTGATTTAGTGGGTTAATCTGCAGGGTAGTCCACATACATCCCAGAGTCCCTGGTTAAAGACATGGGGCCTGGTGGAAAATAACCAAGATGATCAACTAAGTAAAGTGCTTCTTCTCTTCTCTTCCTGCCTGCCTGCCTGATCACCTCCTCTCTGCACCTTTTCTGTTCTTTTTTTTTTTTTTTTTTTTTAAAAAAAAGGGGGAAGTAGATCAAGACCCACTGTATGGTTCAGGCGGCTAAGACGCAGGCTATGAAAGCTGTGGATCCAGGTTTGACAGCCATGGCAGGAGGTGGGATGACAAAACAATGGGGGATCGGGGGAGAAATAGATCGAGAGCACTCATGCCTTGCAGTCATGATTTTCTTCGTGGAACTTCATAAGGTGCTAAGAGGGCTAACACTGGCTTTGACTTATCCTGAAAGTGACTACATAGAACTTTTCCTAGAGTTGATGGTCACAAAAACCTGTGATCATGGAGAAGATTTTTCTTGAAGAACCAAGGAGTAGTTTCTCAATTTTCAAAGTTCTAAAAGTTAGAAATTAATTACAAATAATAATAACACGATGGAATCTTAGATATAGAAAAAAAACTCTTAGAAATCATTGCATATAACCCTTTCGTTAGTTAATTAAACTAAGTCCCAAGAGTTAAATGACTTGACAAAGTTTATGACTTATTAGAGGCAGATCAAGGAATAGAATTTAATACTAATAGATACATTCCTTCTCACCCTTTTTAGTTTCCTAATTTCTTTCTTTGGGACTCCTAAAAGTTCTAAGGATTTTCGTGTGTGTGTGTGTGTGTGTGTGTGTGTGTGTGTGTGTGTACTTTTTTTTTTTTTCAAAAGGTGCAGGCAGGAATGAAGGCAGGCAGGCAGGAAGAGAGAGTAGGAAGAAGCACTTTATTTATTTTGTATTTAATTGTTCACAGTAATGCTGTTGGTCTTGTAGATCACATATTGAGCAACATGTTGATATATATTTTTTTAATTTTAATTTTCTTTGTAGAGGAAGGAAGCAGGCAGGAATGAAGGCAGGAATGAAGGCAAGTAGGAGGGAAGGAAAGAAGGAAAAGAGAGGAAGCATTTATTTATTTGGTTGTTTATTTAGGTTATGTCATATCGCCACATCCCTACCCTGCCATCCCCGCAGCCTCAGTTCACAAACCCATGTCCTTGAGCTTTTATGTGGACTGTGCTGGAGAAAAAGACTTAATGTCTGAACCACCAGGGTGTGCCTATGAATTCATTTATTTATTTTCCAGCTCTGGGTCTTCAACCCAGGTCCATGGCTTTTATAGCCTGCAGCTTAGCTGCCCAAGCTATAGTGATATTAATTTATAGATGAAAAAACAGGCTTACAAGATTAAATAAATTGCCCCAGTTCAGACAGGCAGTAAAGATCAAACTAACGGGCACGCTCTGGGGGAGCAGCAGTTAGTCAGTCCTCTGAAGGAACAAACCACACACCCCTGGGTTCGAGTCCCAGTCCTGGGGGAAAACAAACCAGTATGAACAACTAAATAAAAATAAAATAAAGGTGCTTCCTCTTTCTGCCTGCCTGCCTGCCTATTTGCCTTCATTTCTGCCTGCATCTTCTCTTAAAAACAATAGCAAACTAATGATGTGATCTAGGTCTTTCTGATTCTAAAGCTCAAAATGCGATAAGGGAACCATAGGTAAAATGAAAATAGAGCTTATGTTCCATTATTTCTTTTTCTTTTTGTTTTTTTTTAAGGATTGATGAGGAGGAAGAAGCAGCATTTTATTTTGTTTAGTTATTTACACTGGCTGTTTCCCCCCAGACCTGGGACTCAAACTCTGGGGTATGTGACCTGTGTCCTCTGGAGGCGATTGACCAGCTGCTCCACAAGGGCATGCCTGTGTTCCATTATTTCTTTTATTTTTTAAAGGAAAACTACAGGCAGGCAGATGAGAAGAGAGGAAGAAGCACTTATATTTTATTTTCATTTAGTTGTTCACACTGGTGGTTTTCCCCCAGACCCAGGACTCGAACCCAGGCATATGTGGCCTGCATCCTTTGTAGGCAATTGACCTCACTACTGCTCCACCAGGGCACACCAGTTCCATTATTTTTTAAACAGGTCACTTCTGAAGTGAGTCATGGCAGCATCCAGGACTAAATAAAAGGGTCTGGCTCCCAGCCAATTGTTTCCCATCAGTCCTCCCATCATTCCCCTAATTAGGATTTTTCCTTCATGT
The DNA here is from genome assembly GCA_004363575.1 of Solenodon paradoxus. Taxonomy (NCBI): domain Eukaryota; kingdom Metazoa; phylum Chordata; class Mammalia; order Eulipotyphla; family Solenodontidae; genus Solenodon; species Solenodon paradoxus. Next base: position 73,189 of record RJWH01002560.1, on the reverse strand, counting down.
GTAACAATCCACAATTGGCTTTTGCATGTTCTCTATTACAGGTTTATTGCAAAACCTTGTGCAGTCCATATTGGTATCCAAGACAATGGACCATATCAGGCCCAACCCAATGCCATCCTTGAAAAGGTGTTCATATCTATTACCAAGGTAAGTAGGCAGAGAAACAATGATTCACATGAAGGGTTGTCCCATGTGGATATGGCAGGGAGGTTAGAAAGCAAGTATCACCAAGGGTAAGGAGAGGAGGGGATGATCATCCACATTTAGGTCACTATTAGGAGAACTTTTATCCCCTCAGGGAAATAATCTTTGGGCCAAATTTCTTTTAAGTAAGTCAAATTGCACATATTTGAGTTTTAGGCCCAGCACTCACCACCTCCTTTTTCTCCTCTCCACACATCATATCTTGATTTGTGTTTCCCTCCTCCAACTTGTCACTAACTAGTCACCTGACCAAGACAGGCAACAAAAGATAGCTTTTGCAGTTTGGGATTTCAAAAAAAAAAAAAAAAATCTATATATATATAATATAATATAATATATAAATATATATAAATAAAATATATAATATAATAATATATATTTTTATATGTATATATATTTTTTAATCTCAGCTTGGGCTAGAGGGAGAGGAACAAAAAAGGTTGTGTATAGGTGAATGGTAATATCCTTGAGATGTGTGAAATAGGATTTCTTGGTAAGAATAATTTGGGATACAATCTGGAAAGATTAAACATCACTTGAGCCACTGTGATTACCACCCCTTTGCCATTCAGCTAGTCAAAGGGATTTAATAAGAGGTGTGAAGAGAAAGAGATGTTCTGATTCTGGTCATACATCTGCAGTATCCTGATGAGAAAAGGCTGGCAGGCCTATCAAAGCAACTGGACTGGAATGTCCGAAAAATTCAATGCTGGTTTCGCCATCGGAGGAATCAGGACAAGCCCCCAACGCTCACTAAATTCTGTGAAAGCATGTAGGTGTGCAGAGGGAGGTGGGGACTGAAGTGAGGGGTGGGGATATAACTGGATTGAAGTTTTCTTTTTGGAAATCACTTCTGTTCTTAGGATATCAGTTAGTGGATGTGGAAGGCTAATTCAGTCTACTGTAAGTAGAAGAGAACTTGAAGACTAGTCACCCTTAATATCTTAGATGTGCTTATCATTAAGATACATAAAAATTCATTTGTTCCCCTCCCTAAATATATTGGGAATAAATTCATATAGCTGCACTTACATAAGTTGATATGAATGCCCTTGCATACTTGATAGAGATAGTACCACTTGCTCTAACTTGACAACTTGGTGGGAAGCATCTCTTTAATGGACATACTGCATTTCACTATTTTTTTATTAATTATCCTCTGGAGACAGCATTGTATTTATCATTGTCATGCACAGAAAAATAAAGGAAAGGAAAGAAAGGAATTTGTAGGCACTGTCTTTAAGAGGGAACCTGATGTGTAAGAAAAGTTTATTAGCATACACTCGGGGATATCTTTTAAACAGAGGCTATAGGTAACAGTATTTGTTCCTATTCTGGGAATTTATCCTATTTTCACCAGTAAGTATCTTATCCAAACATCTACTATCATGACTTCCCTAGCTGTAAAGACTTTTCTTTGAATGGATGTTCATTTAACCTCTATTCTTTGCCCCACCCAGGTGGAGATTCACTTTTTATTTATGTATATTCTGTTACGGAATTAGATTTCTCTGGTCGGTGAGTCTGAACTTTTTCTGATCCTCTGTTGGGTTCTAATCATGCCTACATCTCTACAGATCTTAACTCCCCACCCGCCCACCCTGTCCCTTATTTGTCCCCTCTGTGATGCTCATAGTTTAGGTTTGTATGCTACGTAAATTGTCTTCTGTCTGGGACCTGACTTTTAGTAACCTTGTGGTTCTACTATTTCTCTTTCAAGTAATGTGATGATAATAGCAGCAGTAGTAGTAGCAGCAGTAGTAGTACAAATTAAGTCAACATAATATGTGATGGTTTACAAAGCATTTGACAAAAATCCTTTTCTTCTAAGGAGGAGAGTTACAATAACGGAACCAATAATCCTTTAAGGGTGGTAAAACAGATACTTCTACTTTACTTTCTAAAAAAAAAAATGGAGGGAAAAATATTGTTTTAAGGAAAGGTGCAGGCAGGAATGAAGGCACATAGGCAAGGCAGAAAGAGAGAGAAGGAAGCAGCATTTTATTTTATTTTATTCAGTTGTATATCTTGGTTGTTCTTCCCAGCCCCAGGATGCGAACCTGGGTCCTTGGGATGTTTGTATGTAGTCTTCACTCAAACATTAGGTGGCAGACTCAATCACTATTCTAGCAGGGCATGCCATGTGTGCGCCATCCGTTTTTCAGTTAATTTTCAGAATTAAGGAAATACTCAGTGTTTTTGATTCTTCACTACATCTTTGGAATTTTTTTTCACTTTACTGCACTGTTTTCCACTAAGTGATATAACAGGCTTCAAAATACCTGAAGCAAAAAAGTGGCAGAACCGAAGGAAGGGAACAGACAAATATACAGTCATGGTTGGAATGTTTAGTGTTCTGCTTTTACTAGACTAAATCTCTAGACAAAAAAAAAAAAACATTAGGGGTGCGTGCACCCTGGTGGCCTAACCGTCTAATCCATCCTGGGAGCAGTCCCACATATATCCCAAAGTCCTGGGGTCAAGATCTGTGGCGGCAGGGAACAACCAATGTGAACAACTAAATAAAAATAAAGTGCTTCTTCCTCCTCTCTCTTCCTGCCTCCCTATTTGTGTTCATTCCTGCCTCCTTCCTTTACAAAAAATAAAATCAAGATTGTAGGTTTTAGAAGCAATACAAACACTACAATAACTGGAAAATATGTATAATTTTTAAGTGACCGTGGAACATCAACATAAGCTAGACCATATGCTAGGCCATAATCTAAGTTTCAGTGAATTTTAAAATATTAAAATCTTATAAATGTGTTCTCTGACCATAATGGAATTAAATTAGAACTAAAAATAAGGTATCTAGAAAATATTTAGAAGTTAAACCATTTTTTTAAATAACCCATGGAAGAAGTTACAAAGGAAATTAGAAAATATTTTGAATTGAGTGATGCTGAGCAGACAACATTCTGAGAATTGTGGGATGCGGCTGAAGAGTGCTTAGAGAGAAATTAGAACTTTAAATGTTAGGAAAGAAGAAAACATGTTACAGTAAACTTCATAAAGGTAGGAATGTCTTACTTTGTCTTTCTCTATCTGACTTCTTTCACTAAACATAAAAGCCTCTAGGTAATAATTTTATTTATATGTAGTATATATAGAAACCAAACAAGTGAACCAAATAAAACAAAAATAAACTTTTAGTCTATAAGACAAAATGAGTGGTTATCAGGAAGGAAGTTGGCTAGGGGCTGGGCCAGTCAGGAAGAAGAGGTCAGTTACATGGTGCAGGATAGAATTAGACTATGAATGGTGAACTACAGTAGTGCACACAGATGTTGATTGCTAATGATGCACACCAGGAACTTACATGATGTTATAATGCAATGTGACTTTATTTTTAAAAACTATTAAAAAAATTTAATAATGAATTTAAGAAACGAAAAGAAAGATCCAGTGACCTAAGCTTCTACTTTAAGATTTGGAAATAAGAAGAGTAAAGTAAACAAAAAGATTAAAATAAAGTAAGAATAAAAAGTAAGCAGATATTAATAAAATAGGCATTAGACAATGGAGAAAATAAAGCCAAAAGTTTTCCTTTGAAAGGTTTAATAAAATTTGATAAACTTTAAGGAAAAAAGGGAAAAAAAAATGATCAGTATCAGAGAAAAGGTGCTATCACCACAGGTCTTACAGATATTGAAAGAATAATAAGATAATAGTATGAACAATTTAATGGTAATAAATTGAACTAAGAGGAAATGAACAAATTCCTTAAAGAACATAACTGAAATGCCACTATGCGTGATTACTTTTTGATTTTCGAATCTTTGGCGTGGAGCTATCTTGGTTATCAAATGGAATAATTGTTTTCCTGCCTCCCTGTTTCCTATAGCCCAGGTGCTATTTCTTAAAACCATCCTAGAGCTCTCCCTGCTCTTACTTAACCTCAGCATGTGGTTTTCTATTTGTAATAATACTCTTGTTTTAGAAGAAAAATCTAGCCATTTATTGATTCTTTAAGGATTTCAAAACTCTGTCAAGAGGATCCGCTCTCTCTCTCTCTCTCTCTCCCCCTCCCCCTCCCCCCTTCTCTCCTCCCCTCTCCCCCCCTCATCCTAGAGAGAGGGTAATGAGAGAGAAAGAGAGACAAAGTCAGGTGAGAATTCTGAAGGCTAACCTGGATTATCTGATTCTGTTTTCTCATAGTCACCTTGGTTCTGGGACACCCGACAGTGCTGGCATAGCTATCCAGATCAGGTAGGACCTGAGCCCCTTCAAGACAGGGGCGCCTTGTGTGTGTAAGGTGGGGCGGAGGAAGAGGAGAATGCATTGCTAGTGGAAGGACAGAGAGCACATTTTGTTGGTATTCTTGAGGGATTAGGGACTATGTTCGTTGAGACCCAAAGACCCCCCCCCCGCCCCCACAACAATGAAATTCAATGGTCTTTTCCCCCACATTCCACATTATATCCACCCTAATTGGGCTGGAAAGAAAAGTAGCTTCCTGATACTTAATGAGGTGCCTTCTGTTCAGGTGTCAGCTAACTTGGAGTCCCCTTGGGAGCATCTCGTTTCTAATCTATACCAGAAAAACATCAGGGTACTGCTAATAGGGTGAAAGAAGGAAAGGTGGAAGTGTATTTAATCCCCTGAAAAGTAGTTGTCCAAAATTCTAGACACTGATTGGATTATATGTGTTAACCTTATCTGATCTCTAAATGATAAGAATCATAAAATTAATTTTAAAAAGATGACAATTGAATGTATGTATGTGAAGAACAGAGGCTAGAGTTTTAATTTTCCACTCCAATCCAAAGGCTGTTAGTTATTGCAGATCTTGGATGACGAGGAAGAAGGATATCCAAAAGTTTCAAGTGTTGCTTCTCAAGATAAAGTTGCAGAGATCAAATGAGCCTTGACTAGCGGGTATTCTAAATAACTTCTTTCTCTCTTACAGCCTCTCACAAGTGGGCTCTATTACTATTATATCATGGAATTGGCCTTCTATTGGTCTCTTATGTTTTCTCAGTTTATAGACATTAAAAGAAAGGTAAGGATATAGACTCCCTCATCTCCTTACTTACTTCATCCTCCTTTCTAGCAACTGCCATTACTGCCACTCTGATGGACTCTTCTCTGACTGGGACCACAAAAGAGGGAGAAAATATTTGATGAGACTATTAACTCTTGATAATAGTCTCAGAAATGAGACTTGACCAGTAATGAAGTATATTTGAAATAATCAGGGTATCCCAGGATGATAATAGTTAAATATCTAAAAAGCATACCCCTTTCCTTATTTTTCTGCAACAATCTTAATATACATAAAGCTCACCAGAATTGGCAGATAGCAAGGCCTGATCCAGGAAAAGTCCTAGTCCAGAAAAGCAGGATCTGGTATTTATTTGCCATTAGATCCTTGTTCTCTCGGTTCTCCTATGCCTTTTTTTTTTTTTTAAAGGGAAGCTACAGGCAGGAAGAGAGAGAAGGAAGGAGGAAGAAACTTTTATTTCACTTAGTTGTTCATATTGGTTGTGCCCCCTGATGCTGGGTTTTGAATTTGGGTCCTTGGCATTTGTGTACTATGTCCAGTGGCCTTATCTGCTAGGCCACCAGGATGTACCTATACGCCTTTCATGATTACCCCATTTACCTGAAGAATGTCAACATGAAGGTGTTTTAGATTAGTTTACCTCTTCTTGCTATTGTTTAGGAAACAAAGATTTAGAGAAGGTGATTTAACTTGCCCACATAGTGGTAATGCTGAAAATAAATTAAGTTTTGTATAATCAAATAACAAAGACAGAATTTTCCCTCATTATTGGTGTTCCCCTGACATGTGATTCTAGTAGCTTTAACCCTAACCAGTGAGCATCTCATGGTTATCGTTGATGATGGAAATTAAGTTATCATTTGTGGAGATGGTAGATACTAATCTGGCTTATTAGTTGTTATATAACCTAGAAGCTTCATACTCAGTTCAAATGCCTTTCAATCTCCTGTAGTCAAGATACAGGTCACCTTTTGAAATTTTATTTTAGTATATGACATAATAAAAAAAATTGTAATATATATGTAAGTTCTAAAACTTAGTAGAATGTGCTTTTTGTGATCCTGTCCCCAGCTCAAAAACTACTACATACGATGTCTATGTGAAAAACACTGAGTTTTTACTCCCACCCCTGGCCCTGGGTCTCAAACCCTGGTTCATAGCTCTCATAGACTGTTCCTTAACCATCTGAGCCACAAGATGGGGGGCAAGGACACAGAGTTTCATCCTTCTTTCTCTGACCCCAATTCACTTACCTTTTCCCACCCTCTGTCATTCAGTAGGCTGGTATTTATCAGAAATGTGTCTGATAACCTGCCATTTAGAAATTTCTCCAGATCTGATTGTGGCATTTGAATCTAAGAGGGAATTGGAACCTTAAATCTGAGAGCAAGAAGAGCTTACAGTAAAATGGTTTGGTAAACATTTCTCTGAAACTTTTTGGAAGTTTTAGCTTTGTCCCTCTATAAATGTCTCCTGTTAAGTCCCTTTGGTTGAAATTTCCTTCATCAAAGCAAAAGAGTCTTAGAATCTTGGAGATACATCAATCTTGGATGTTGAACTGACACCTAGGACATTATTCCCAAGTGTTAGCTCAGCATTCATACTCTACATATTCCATAGCTACCAAAGGAAATTTCCCCTTTCTCTGCTTTAAGCTATATTAATGTAGTTATGAGTCAGTCAGTGATTTAGATAGTTTGGGGTTAAATGCTAGGCCTCTGCTTAAGAGAGCCTAAGCAGAATGGAGCCTCTAGGAATAGGGTCAGGGGAGAGAGGTAAGATCCTCAGAAAACAATGCAGGGTGTTGAGTTGGTTGTCATCTTTATGGCTTTGCCTTTATCTGCCTCTTACATTTCCATTCCTTTTTAGGACTTCCTGATCATGTTTGTGCATCACTTGGTCACCATTGGGCTCATCACTATTTCCTATATCATAAATATGGTTCGGGTGGGAACTCTGGTTATGTGTCTACATGATGTCTCAGATTTCCTGCTGGAGGTAAGACCTAAACTCTCTTTCCTCATTATTCCTTCCTTTCTCCCCTCTTCTTCCTATATGAGAATTGCCTTTCTCCTCAACTTAATTCTTATCTTCCTTTCTCCAGGCAGCAAAGCTGGCCAATTATGCCAAGTATCAGCGTCTCTGTGACACCCTTTTTGTGATCTTTAGTGCTGTTTTTGTGGTCACTCGTCTAGGAATCTATCCATTCTGGTAAGTGTTAGGGCTATGGAACTGTAGGCGGTATGCACCTAATAACTCTTTTGCCAATTTAGGGAACAAACTGTCAAGGACCCTGTTGCTCTGCCTTTTCCTTGATCTAACTTGACCCTTTATGGACACTTTCAGGACCTCAGTTCCTTTGCACAATATTTCTGATGAACTGTGGCATCCAATTCATTTGACTTTCGTGACTTCTCTCTGAAGAATAGTCCTCATTTTCTAAGTAATTCCTTTGTTTTCCTTTGCATTGATTACACAATTCTCAGGCTCTTCTTGCTTATTTTCCGACTTAGTATGGGGAGAAAACATTCAAGTTTCAGCTCCCTAGGGAACTCGGCTTCATCCTGACCTAGTTAGCTTCGACACTAGTATCTGACCATTGGTCTCCTCCTCCTAGGATTCTGAACACGACCCTGTTTGAGAGTTGGGAGATGATTGGGCCCTATTCCTCCTGGTGGCTCTTGAATGGCCTTCTCCTGACCCTGCAGGTGCTGCATGCCATCTGGTCCTACCTGATTGCACGCATCGCTTTCAAAGCCTTGATCCGGGGAAAGGTGAGGATGAAAAATGGTTTCTTTCTTTGATGCTAGGTGGGAAGATGGGTATTTCTCAATAGACCTTCTTTAGTATCTAGACTGATGAGCCCCATCTACACAAGTAGAGCCAGTGGAAAGCCTAGAACTCCAGAGTTTCTGCCTTTTCTATGAGTATTTAACCTTTTTAACACATGACTCATGCAAAAAGAAGGCTCTACTTTCTTCCTGTCCCTTAGTAATGACTGCTGTTAGATGTTGACAGGATTCAGTTTGGGAGATGGCCTCTGCCATTTTCTATACCTTATCTACTTCAGTGGATTTCATACTTTTGTTTCTGGCATGAGAACCCTTTCTGAAAGAAAATCATATGCAAAGCTCCAAGGTATAAACTTACAAAAGCAGAGATGCTATATTGCCTAGGAGTGGTGTAGTAGTCCATAAGCCATCCCAAGATGACCACAATATATCATGTTCAAGATACAGTTTATGTAAAGAACTAGGTATCAGCCTCATCCACTGCTGTATGAGGCAAGGGTCCTCAGTGAAATGGGTCATGTCAAGTGCCCAAAAACACAAAAGTGTCATCACTAAATTTTGCAAGTTCTGAAACAGTCAAGCTGTGATTAACTGAAGGACCAGGAATTTTAGCCGTCATGATAGACTATGGGGGAGGGGCCTTGCTAGAGGAGACACTGACTCTAGGGCAAAAGGATGGCATATATGATCTCTTTGTCACTGTTCTTATAGCTGCAATTGGTTTCAGAACTTACTTGGTATGGTGATGCATCTTGCTGTAGCTGTTAGACATCTTTCTTCTCCCTGCTTGTCTTTCCTGACCAGGTGACCTATTCAAGAAGGATTAGACCCAGACTCTATACTCTCCACTCTTTTCTCACCTCCTTACTTTTTTCTATGCCTGGTGGGAGCCGGACAGTTTCACCTCTTGCATGTAAGTGTATCTGTGCTTCCAGTAATCAGTGAAGTATGTCCGAATGAATGTGTTTCTCCTCCTTTCTGCTTTCCTTTCTGTTCTGTGTTGTCTTAGAGCAGTTCCTCTCCTGACCCTGTGGAACCAGACTAGAGCTCAAGTTGCTAGTCTTTTTCCTAAATTGAGGCAAGAGTTGAGTCTACTCTTCATTACTTTCTATTTTTCTTCCCCTTTTTGGGGCCTCCCTTTACATCAAACTTGGACATACTCTGCCTTCCAGTGGAAATTTGTTAAAGATCAGATTATCAATTAGTTGTCTGGGTTCAAGAGGTCAGTGGATATAATAAAACAATCTTAGAGTGACACCAAAGTAAGTGCCCCATTCCTTGGCAACAGCAGTTGTAGCTTAGTTCCTTTCTCACCCCCTTTCTTCTTTACTTTAAAAAAAAAAACCTGTTTATTTTTCTTCTGGAGACCGGAAGTATGACAAGGGTCTCACTGGGTTTCTCTACGTTACTTTTTTGATCCATGGTAGAGAATTTGAAATACTTTGCTTGATAGGAAGAAGAGTTTAGATTGGAAAACACTAATCTTCATTTGAAACCACAAAACAAAAAAACTAAAGTTAACAGATTTGGTGCGCACTGGTGGGTCAGGTACTAAGCTGGTGGCTGGGGCGTAGACCAGGTAAAGCCCAAGGACCCGGGTTCATGACTTGGGACCAGGAGAACAACCAAAACACAAAAAAAAACAGTAAAGACTCATAGACAGTATCATATTTGAGACTGCAATTCTTTTCCAACCGACTGCCATACACCTTTTTTGTTTGTTTTTTTAATAAAGGAAAGATGCAGGCAGGAATGAAAACAGATAGGTAGGCAGGAATAGCGAGGAGGAAGCATTTCATTTTATTTGTATTTAGTTGTTCACACTGGTTGTGTCCCATCCGTCCCATCCCCCCACCCCCCACCAGACCCAGGACTTCAACCCAGAGGTACATGGCCTGTGCTTCAAAGGCGATTGACCTAACCATTGCTCTGCCTTTGAGGGGTGGGGGGGCAGGAAGGGGAGCACTTTATTTTATTTAGTTGTTCATCTTGGTTGTTCTCCCCACCTCGTGTCTTGAACTCAGGACCTTGGGCTACATCCAGTGTGTACTAAATCACTAGGCCACCAGGGCATGCTAGCCAATCCACTTTTATTTTCACCATTCCAGTGTATCTTACGAAAGCTGAAATTGCACAAGAAAAATAATATAGCTACTAGGAAAAGAGAGACTAGAGAAGTGGTGTTACAGAGTATTGCTAGTTAAGCCCAAGAAAAGAATGTAACTACTAGGAAAGGTTCAGCTCTTCCTTTGGGGATGAAGCAAAACCCAGGATAACTAATCCATATAACTGCAGTGGTCACAGTTACCCTAAGAGAAGTAATGACAAAAGCCTGAGGTATTATTTATGTGGCCTTTTCTAATTTTTAAGGCGGAAAAGAGAAAAGGTATCTGAAGTTTTCCTCACATCTGAGCTAGGACTCAGTAAATCATTTCAGCTCTCAGACTGGTCCTAAAAGATACACTTCTCGACTAGAGCAGCTTCTTGTTCCATGGAGAACAGAATAAGAGAAGATGAGAGAAACCCAGAAAGCAGAAAAGAATATTCACAACAGTAGCCGTAGCCCAGAAAGTAAGTTTTGAGTCCGGTGCCCCCAGAAAGCAGGCCAGGTTAGGAACAGACATGGGCACTTGGGCTTAGTCTGTCTGATGATTCCAGAAAATCTGTCCTTACCTTTCCCACCTTTGGCCCCATCCCACCAGGTTGCTAAGGATGACCGCAGTGACGTGGAGAGCAGCTCCGAGGAAGAAGATGTGACCACCAGCACAAAAAGCCCGCGGAGCAGCAGCCCCAGCAATGGTGCCAACCGGGCAAACGGCCACATGGGAGGCAGCTACTGGGCTGAAGAGTGATCGGTACGGGGAATTCAGCACACCTGGCTCCTAGGGCCACTGGCCACTACTCTTGGGCCTCCCCACAGCTACACGCCTGTGACGAGGGGTCTGTGAGGCACATGGGAGAATCAGAGAAGCAAATACTTTCACATATTTTTAAAAACTCTGCCGTTTTGTATTTAATAGCCTCTGGGTTTCTACAATAATGTTATTTGCTCTGTGTATGTTTTGTGTGTGTGCGTGTACATGTGCATTTTTTATGCATATGCGTGAATTTCATTGCCTGGGTTGGGGCACAATTCTGGACTGGGGCTGCTAGGCCTTGCCTGGTACCCTTGAACCCACCTCAGTCCCAAATGTGGCTGCATCTTAATCCATGCTGGCTCCAACTGTCCCCTCCCTTGTTGCCTATGACTCGAGACTGGCCACCTGAATGGAGCCACCAGGTTCAGTTCCAGGTTCCTGCACTGTTCCTTCGGAGCTGGAATATTTCACATGTAGTTGTATAGAAACAGACAACCGGAGATGGGTGGCCAGGATTGCTGGGACCCCTAGCTAGATCCCCTTCCTACCACCTGGGAGTAGCATGGATAACTGCTGATGCCCTGCTCTTTACTCAATGGTACGCAGGGAGTCGGGGTGGAAGAGGTTGTGCCGAGGACTGCAGGACAATAGCCACTGGGTGAGCTGTTAACGGTTTATACTATTGTTTACTCTTCTGTGATTAAAAGTGCTTCAACCCTCTTCTACTGACTCAGCCTCTTTAGTGACTCTGTCCCCAGTTCCTTGAATTCATAAGCTAATTAAGAATTATTCTGGCGTGCCCTGGTGGAGTAGCTGCTAGGTCAGTCTCCTCCAAAAGACTGTAGGCCACATACCCTTGGGTTCAAGTGTCAGGTCTTCAGGAAAACAACCAGTGTGAGCAGCTAAATAAAAAATAAAATAAGGAATGAAAAAGGAAAAGAAGGCTAGGATTAGGAGCAGAGAACAAACTTGGCTTATCCAGGCACAACTTAGAAGACTGACATCAGCAAATGGATCAAGAAGAGGCCGCTTTGTCATTGTGGTGAAATCAACCACTGAAGCAAAAGTGCCCTCAAACCAGACACTCACCTGGGCCCTGCCCTTGTACAAAGAGGAAGGACATTATAAAAGAAAGGCCTCTCCCAGTCTCCAAAGTGAGAAGGAGCCATCCTTCTACCTTCTAGCTCAGACCTCAAGGGATGAAGACCAGTGATGGAGCCCAAGGGGCTACCCAACTCTCCAACCTTCCATCTCAATGGCTGAGCCTCAGGTAACTCTTTCAGTGTTGGAGGTTAAAAAAAATAATTAACTTTGTTATTAATAGAGCCAGTTACTCTGTCCTCGCCCTGCACACTGAACCAACTCTCCCGTTTCCACATCAGGTTATGGGAAGTACTCCATCTTGTTTAATTTGGCTGTTTGTTTCTTGTTCTAGCTTCTGTAGTTTTCGTAGCATGTGTAATCCCTCAGTCCCGAGTGTCTTTTAATCAGTCTTTTAAGTACTTGTAAATTTTAAATCTATAAACCTATAACAAGTTCATATGACATCTGTAACATCACATGACCCATGTACGTGTTCGTTTCAGGTAAAAGCTGGTCCTCTACCTGAGACACACTGTTCCTCTGGCCGAGTCCCTGCCCAGCTTTAAATGATGACCTAAACAATCTAAAGCCTTAAATAGACGATGGTTAAAATATAATGCTTGTTTTGCATCTTAGCCATCTCAGCTGTCTGAGCCACCGAAGTGTGCCAAAAGATTTTTTTAGAGAAGTGGTGACTTCTACAGACGCTGGGCCCAGTATAAGAGGGGTGACACATCAGAAAAAACATTCTTGGAAAAAGTACAGGGGATAGAGAAGATGATCTACACAAAAGAAAGCACGAACACACATGGAATCAAGAAATAGTGTGCAACTGTACAGGCAGTTTAACATAGAAAAAAGGATGAGATAGGAGTACAAGGTGTGTCAGGGATTAAGAACCTCATTATGCCATGCTAAAGAATCTACTAATCCTGTAGGTAAGGTTTTGGGGGTTTTTTGGAAAGAAAGGTGCAGGCAGGGATAAGGAAGAAACTTTTTTTAAATTTGTATTTAGCTGTTCATCTTGGTTGTTACCCTGGCCCCAGGACATGAACCCGCAGCAAAGGACCCCTCGAATATGGTTGCCAAGCTGCAATCTGGCCAGTGAGAAGCACAGCAAGAACACCCAGCACAGGAACGTTGCCAAGACCTCAAGAAATGCTCCTGGTGTAAAGGCATCTGCAGGACCCTGGTTACTGGCTCTCTTCATTTTTGTTCTTCATGGCTCCACAACTTTCCAGATTATTCAGAGTATCAAGATGGGATGTGAAGTGGCTGACCTTAAGATGTTTCTATTCTTGGTCCACCTGGTGGTATGGCAGTTAGTTATACAACCTCTTGCCGAGTGCAGTCCACCTATATTCCCAAGGACCCAAGGTTTGTGTCTGGGAGAATGGGGAACAACCAAGATGAACAACTAAATGAAAAAAAATTTTTTTTAATTTCTTCCTCCTCTCTTCCTGCCTGCTGGCCTACTGCCCTCATTCCTGCCTGCACCTTTCCTTTAAAAAATAACTACACCCTGGAGTAGCAGTTAGGTCAATCGCCTTCCAAATATGTCACATATCCCTGGGTTCAAGTCCCAGGACCTGGAGGAACTACCAGTGTGAACAACTAAATGAAAAATAAAGTGCTTTTTCCTCTTTCTGCCTGCCTACTTGCCTTCATTTCTGCCTGTCTTTCCTTTTTTTCTTTAAAAAAAAAAAAAAGATTTTTAAATGGTGTGTCCTGGTGGAGTAGATCGGCACAGTCCACAAACATCCAAGGACTGGGTTCCCATCTTGGAGCCAGGGACAACCAAAATGAACAACTAAATAAAAATAAAAAATAAAAATTTCTCTTTATGTCTACCTGCCTGTTCTTCACTCCTGTACCTTTCCTTTAGAAAATTTTTTTGAACCTTTTAATGCTGAGTATAAAGGGAGATGCTAATAGCTACAATGTCTAATATTTGTGTTACACTACATTGGATTTTGCACAAGTGATACACTAAGATGCCATGAGGAAACATGCGCTGGTGGCTCAGGCACTAAGTTGGTCACTGGGGCACAGGCCATGTAAAGCTCAAAGACCTGGGTTTGAGACTGGGGCCAGGGGAAACAATCATAAAAGCAAATGAAAGTGCCTCCATTTCCACATGCTCTCTCCTCTGCCTTCTCTCAAATTATTTTAAGCATGCTCTAGTGAAGTAGTGGTTTAGTCAACTGCCTCTGGCCAAAAGCAGTCAACATACATCCTAAGGACCAGAGAGAGCAGCCAAAATATCCAACTCAATAAAAATGAATAAAATGCTTCCTCCTCTCTTCCTGTCTACTTGTCTTCACTCCTATTTGTACCTTTCTTTTAAAAATTAAAAAAAAAGTTAATGTTCTAAATTCATAGCAGAGCCCTTGTTTAATTTGTGTCTAGTCAGACCATTCCAATCAGAATTTCCCTTGATTTACTATAATTTAAAATGTTGTGTTACACCCTGGTGGAGTAGTGGTTTGGTCAAATGCCTCTGGCTGAAGCCAGTCCACATACATACCAAGGACCCATGATCTCAAAGCTCAAAATGGAATTATGGCAAGAATATCTCCCTTCATGGTTGGATATAACCTTGAATGTACTGTGTTTTCTTTAAAATCCTCTTCAGGACTTTACAATAAGGTAGGTTTCCGTGCAGTGGCAATGAGAATTCAGCTCTTACACTAATACTACTGAGCTTAAGGAGGAGGTGGACTGCATTAGCACACACTGTACCAGTCACCCCTTTTGGGACATGCTTCAACCACTTCATGCAATTTCAAAAGGGCTATTTGAGTGCTACCTTCCTTGACTCAGAAGTAGACATGTGGTCACGCTGGTCCAATATCCCACTACCTGGATCTAATTGATCCAAGAATGATCACTAACCAAAGAAGAGCTCTTTTCTCTGAGATTATGAGAGCTGATACTACTCCCTAAAACTGTATATCCTCCACTTCATAAGTGCTAAGAGTTCAAGATATGAAAATCCCGGGGTGTCCTGGTGGCTTAATCCATAAACATCCCAAGGACCCAGGTTCAGGGTTGGGGGAAAGAACCAAGATGCACAACTAAGTAAAAATACTTCTATATCCTCTCTTCCTGCCTGCCTGCACCTTTTCTTTAAAAAGAAAAGAAAAAGATAAGGAAATTCAATCTGTGACTAGGACCCACCTCTAGGGTCCAAGCTGTACTTAAGTAAACGAAAACACCAAGACACAGATATGGGAAAATATTTAATGCCTGTAGATGTGCCTCACCTTCCCATTCCCGTTATGATTTAATAGCCTCCCCAAATTGACAGTAACAGAGAAAAAGGGCCCTTTCCCCAGCAGGATTTGATAACACGAAGACCCTAGTTCTCTTGATCTGGAAATGACAGTAGTGAAGTCTTTCCACAGCATATGCCTCAGGCCTCTCTGCTCAAGGGAAAACAGCCTCCAAGTTCTACAGGACTCCGGACGTCTTCTGTTCTTCTGCGGCCTGGCGTTGCGAGCTGCGCCACTGGAAGTAGCGGTAGGCTCGGGCACTGCAGAGGCAACCCCCGTACACAGTAAGAAGCATCATAGAGGCAGAGAAGGTCTTGTAGCCAATGTCAGCTAGCTGCTTGGCGGTTGGCATGCCGTCCCCTACAAAGACAGACTGGATTTAGACCTGAGAATAAGGCCTCATCTGTCTAGCTCACTTTCCTGTTTCAGGCCATTCCCTAACTTCTGCATCCTGCTTAGTATGTCCGTGCTTTATCCTGAATGACCCCTATACTACAGACTTATATTGGAAACTCTAAGATTCAAAATGGCAAATAGTCTGTATGTGTGAATACAGAAACACGGCCGGAGCCAGGTGCATCCAAATAACATCAAAGCTAACAATTAGCCCACTATGTTTATGGCGAGAAGTGACTGGTCCGACTACCCAGAAATGTTCTTAATTGGTACATTACTTGAAGTATGCATCAGTTTTCTGGCTAGAAGGGAATTAATGGAGGTAGCTTGGGAATTAAACATTAGCTGTGAACTATTCTCTCTAGAAGGATCAAATGAGAACCTTTTAGACAATACCAATTTGTTTCCCATAAAAACAATCGCATTCATGGTGGTTAGTTTCCCAGATTAGTCCTTAAGCATCTGTTTAAGCCATAATATACCTGATGCAATACCAATAACATATGTATATTATTTCAGTTATACTTCACCTTCTATGGTATGAATTCTGTTCCGAACATAGCTAAAACCTTTTCCAAGGGTTAAAAAAGAAACTTACTGAGTCCCCAGCAAATTGTTAACACCCAATTACAAAAATTACTAATTTATTCCCTGGATATTCTGAGCTGGAGAACAAGAAAAAGTCTAGCATGGGAATTTCTTATTCTGAAAAAAAAAAAAAAAAAAAAAAATCCTCAATTTGGGACTACAAATGTATTCTTAGGCTCCTCTCTGTTGAGGGAAAGAAATTAAAAGACTGAAATTAGTGAGAATAGGTTTCTTAAAGGTTAACAACTTGGAAGAAAAGCTCAGGCTGGTTGGGGGTCATGAGTGAGGTTAGACATAAAAATGCTTCTCAAAGTTAAGTCCTATGGGCTAAATACTGCCGCAGAGCTGTTGTTGAGGATGGGCCCCAAGCTGAGCTGACCAACAGCTTTCCTGAATTATAATCTTATGTGATTATGGAAAGCAACATTATATAAGATCAGTGGGCAAAAATGCAAATGGCACAGGTTCAAGATGAAAAAGCCCTGTGTTCAGGTTAGCTGAGGTTTGGAAGAACCGCCAGCTATAAGACAGTGAAGAAAACTAAACATACACAAAGCAGGACACTAAGGTAGTAAACAAACACTCCACAAAGCAAACAGCAGCCTTCAACTTCACCCTCATTTATTCTTTCTCCTCCAATCTCCGGTTACCCTGGCCAGATTAGAGGACCACTTTGAAAGGCTGGAAACATTCAGCAGTCAACAAAGAAACAGGATGGTACATCGTGACTAGAAGAGTGAAAGAGAACTAACACGTAATCCTGGTGTCTAGAACCTCACTTCCTTTTCTTGTCTAATTTATCCTGAGACTTCTTCTGCTTTCCAATTAACAAAAACTCTTCACTGGCCCTGAGTTAAGGCAGTAGAGAAGCGGGGAGATGCAGAAGGATTTTTGGAAGTAGAGGAGGGCAAACTGAAAATATTTCCAAGGCTGCAAGTTAGGACACTTTGTGGATTGTGATTCTGTTAGCAGAATGAAAAGAAACAAGTATGTGTATGGGGATGGTGGTGGCAGCGCATGTCAGTCAAGATCATGAGCTGGATTTTGAACATGTTAAAATTAAGATGCTCAACAGAACATACAGGTAGTAACAGCAGATCCTAAACAGATCTTGCAAGAATCTTAATATACATACAGTCAGGGGCCAAGCCCGCTGGGATATAGACAAGAGGTAGCAAGAGACACCAATGAAAGGATAAGATGAGGCACACCTAGGAGAGAAAGCAGGCACGAACTTCCAGAAACATCTGGGAGAATTTTCACTTAACTATATCCCCCTTCCTAGTTGACAATCACTGCTGTATCAAGTCACTATCACTGATGGAGGTGTGCTATATTGTTCAAGTATGATGGCCCAGAATAAGAATTGGGAATCTCTATTGCAAAGTTGTGTGCCCAAAGACTGGTCACCTGGGATCACTACAAGGGAATAGGTGACTAGGTTACAGGTAAAGCTTTAATAAAAGTCAGTTTAGTGCACTGAACTGGAACAGGTACTAAATAAAGAGCACAGATTCTTAGCCAGGGCCCCAGCAGGCCCATGAACCCTCCTTCCCCATTGTTTATATGTGTCTATATACTTTCTAGAACAGAGAGAAAGAGTATTGAAAGAATCACAACCCTACCATCTTCTACCTTGTCTAACAGAATATAGGATCCCATTTTTATCTCCATCATACCATCAGCTACATTGAGACAGAAGCCATTTCTTTGCGGTCTTCATAGTACCAGTGGAAGATAGATAAATGCGTAAATCTAAGTCGAGAGGGACGGACCCAGTCTGAGCTTTGTGGTCCATGTTCTTGTGTCCTGCTGGTTAAAAGAATGGGATAGGGCAGCAGCTTGAGAAGATAACAAAATCAAAGAAATCCTAGTTTTGTTTTTGCTTATTGATAAGATTTGGATTGAGGGAAAGAAGCTGGTGGCTAAAGTGAGAATAAAAGAAGAGAGATGGGCGGGATGGAACAAGATCCAGAATGGGTCCAGGAAAAAATTAAGTTAAAAGCCTATGTAGAAGGATTAACTTTGGAAATGAAAGAAATGGTGAACACTCTCATCAGAGGGACATCAGCTTTTTCATTAAGGCACAAAAGTGGGTGTTAGAGGGTGAGTTGGTTAGACTGCAAGTTCAGTCAAACGGGAAAAAAATATGAAAAATGCCATTAAGTGTGCAATCTGCAAAGGTTCTGTGGATCTTCTATCTTTGTCCTCTAAATAGGGGGGACCACAAAGCTGAGAGTGGGTCCGTCCCTCTCGACTTAGATTTACACATTTATCTATCTTCCACTGGTACTATGAAGACCGCAGAGAAGAAATGGCTTCTGTCTCAATGTAGCTGATGGTATGATGGGGATAAAAAATGGATCCTACATTGTTAGACAAGGTAGAAGACGGTAGGTGACCAGAAGCGGCACTGTCACAGACAAGGTGAGGACTCAAGAAAAGAAAGCAGAAAGAGTGTGTTGGGGGGCCGGATGTCCACCAGCAGAAAAGACGCAGTGGCTGCACTGCAGGGATTGAAGCAGCAAAGGGGTGGCGCTTGATAGCCGTTAAGCGCGAAGGGTGGCTGGCAGCGCCCGCACCGGGGCACGGCGGGCTAAGGCAAGGAAGAAGGGTCAGGGCTACTGCAGTCGGGGGCGGAGGGGAGGCAGCCTGGAGGCAAGATCTGACAGGAACCTATGGCCGAAGGAGCTATTGGCTGGAAGCAGTACAGGCCGCGACTAGCGCAGGAGCAGGCCCGTGACCTGAAGGGTAGCGAAGACATCTGGGGCAATGAGCACGCGGGAAGCCCAGGCCGGCCCGAGTGGGCGCGCCTCAGCGGACCGGCGCCCGCGGCTCCGCCCCAGCAGACGGCGTACCTGGATGCGGCAGCTCGCTCCGCGCAACCGAAACCTCCGTCGACAGCGTCTGACACCGCGGCCTGCGCAACTTCCCTAGGCAGCGCGACGCGGCCCGCAGCACCAGACGCGCGAGAGGAGCGGACCCGGGACCCTGAACTCTGAGATGCTATTGGCGCAGAAAGCCGCCCTTTCTCCCTCCCACCCAGCCGGCTCACCCTGTAGATTCCGCTCCCACCGCCCCGGTGACGCACAACTAGGCACACACAGGCGGGAGCCCACGCTGGCCGTCCCTCCTTTAACTTCCGGTTTCCGAGCGAGCCCCCTCCCGCCTTACTACGCATCCTCAGACGAGCCTTTCTCTTGGAGCGGCCCGATGAATTCTGGGGGATGTAGTCATCGTCCGCTAAGAGCGGGTCTTTAGTGACCAAGCTCGGGAACCAGAAGTTTTGGGATACTCAGTGACGACAGTAAAGACGACTTGTCGAAATCAGAGCGATGCAGCCAATCCTCAGCCTAAAGCGCTGTGACGTGTCCGGTAGCTGGGTAGATTCTCTAAATCAGCCTTCAGGAGGCGGACCGCGCGCCCCCTAGAGCCAGAAACTCCTGGCGCGACTTCGGCCGAGCTCAGGTAGGAATTGGGCGGCCCCCACCCCTGCACCCGACCCCTCACCCCTGAGGTCTGAGCCTCCCAGGATGCAGCAGGTTTGGCAAATGGTCACAGAGTGGCCACAGAGCCTAAGCTCGAATTTTTCTGTTGTGTGTGTGACCTCCTCGCTTGCAGGTGGTGTGAAAAGGCCACAAAAAAGCAACAGAAAGGGACTGGAAAGGAGGTGCAATTTTGGAACAGAGTAAATGTGTGGCCACCACTGTTAGGGACTGGGAGTGGCAAAGATTATCCAGAAGGGATTGCTTTCTTTGTTGAGTGAACATGCATCCTTGATACACCACAGAATACACTGCACATGCACTGAAGCACACGTCCCCAAGTTGCTTCTGGAAAATACATGCTTTTTTGGGGTAGACAAGTAAACTCCATTCATGGCATCAGATTCAGTTAATTATGGAGTGAGCAAAAGTAGGCAAAGATGTTTGACTAATGGTTTGCACCTGCAACCCAAAGGAAGGGAGCTATCTTTCTGCCCCCGCTCCTCCTCCCCCTTCTAGGGAAGGAGCTCTGGATTTTAATTAGTGCCCCCACCTGGGCCCAGCCAGACCTGGGCCGACTGTGCCTCTCACTGCTGCTGCCTGATCCAGACAACTCTGCCCTTCACAGTGAATTCTCCAGATCTCAGTGCTGAGAGGAGCCTGCTCCTGGGTCAGGGAGTAAGGGAGGGTTAACATAATGCTTGCCAGAGCCACAGTGTGCCAGGTGGTGTCACATCGCAAGCTGAGACCCTCTGCTGGATACAGCAGGAGTTGCTCAGGCCCCTGATGACTATTTATAGCTAGGGGCCCAGGATGCTGACCTGCGACATCCCAGCCTGCCACTGTGTCCTGGAACTAGGCCAGTGCAAAGCAAACTCCCCACTCTCCTCCCCTTCCTGTTCTTCTCTCACAACAGGGGGTAAAATGATTTTAATTTTTTTCCTCCTGGAGTTTCCCAGCTCCTGTGGTGCTGATGAATCAGTACCTCTTAAGAAGTCCTAAGGAGAGCTAGTCTTGGAATGTAAGGACACACCACTTTGGGATCCTGCTCCCCTCCTCATCTGATCAGCCTTTGGGTCACTCTGGCCCCCGTGGCCTCCACATACGGGTTGTTTGGGGGGCAACTGAAAAAGAGGTACAGGTTTGGGAGGAGGAAAGCTGATGTCCTGGGGGCGACAGCAGCAGGAGGGGCCCAGAGGACACCTCCCCCACTAGAGCTCTAGAAGGGAGAAAGGGCAAACACAAAGGTCACAGGACCAGAGTGATCCGGCCTGCTATGAAAAGGTGTAGCTCTGTCAGCAGATTAAGTTCCTGCTCCCTGAAGAGGGTGCTGGCGGGGAGGGGGAGGGAGGGCTTGGAAAGGTCATGCAGAGTGGGAAGGAGCTGGCAAAGAACTAGGAACCAGGAAGTCCCTGGGGAGAATGGCAAGCCCCAGGGCCAGAGATGCCTGCCTGGGAGCAACTCCTGTGCCAGGGCTGCCTGGGGGAGGGGGAGAGGGGATGACCAGAGGTTTCTGAGGACGCAGATGTTGCTAGGAGAAGCTAGAAGGCAGTTGTTTAAGATCTTTGTATTTTGTTAACAAACACTGAGATCCATTGATGCTGTGTGGGGCCTGGCAAAGGTCAAAGCAGAGGGGTCCCTGGGGCCTATGTCAGCCCAGACCCCTCCCTGGCAGCCCTTGTGTCATCTCTCTTGTGGCTGAGCTACCTCAGCCACTTAACAAGGCCCGGGGAAAGAATTCCTGGTGTTTGAGGCAGCAACATGCAGCCCTTAGCCTGCCTCCCTCTGAACCTCCCCCAACACAGAGTCCGTACCCACCCTGCCACCCACCAAAGCAGGCAGCACTGGAACTTGAGTCTTCCCTTCCCAGAGGAGAAGGAGAGAGCCCCACATCTGGAGAGGGATGCAGACCACTTGCTAGTTCGGGATTTCCAGGCAGGTAGCTGGGCTTCACAGCTTCTTCCAGTGAAATGTTGAGAAGGGAGGCTGCTCTGTGGGGAGTCCTTGAGATCCTGTAGCCCAAGCTTCCTCCTGCCTCCCTTGGGGTAGAGTTGCTCCCAGGCCTGGGTCCTTGCCCTGCTCACATATGTTCTGGATGATTCTGCAGGCATCGGATGAATTCACCCACTGGCTGGTTCTCATAGCACACCTTGTACACAGCCATGAACAGAGGGAACCTAGAACGGTGCAAGAGAGACCACTTTAGCCACTCACTCTGGTGTGCCCAGCTTCCCATTACCTCCTAACCCTACTTCCTGGGTGTTAGAATTAGGCTGTTAATTGCCCTGCTCCCCAGCATATTGAACTTGCCTGCACGGTACCCTTGCAGGACTATTTTGTTCCATCTTGCTAGGCAATTAACTTCTCTAAGTCTCAGTATCATCAAGCGTAAAATGGGCCAATGATAGAAAGTGGTAAGGATGTGATTATGTGTTAGGTGAAGGTGCTCAGTAAATGCCAGTTTCCTTCTTACTGTTCTCTTGTCCCTGGCTGCTCCCTTTACCAGAAGACTTTACCCTGACCAGCCATGAGCTGATCTTCTGAACCTGTTCCATACTTTCTTATTCTAGTATCCTTTCTCAAACCAATAGACCTCTGCTCTGATTAGCCCATCACCCCCACTGTTTGTGCTTCCTGAAAAGGAGCACCTTGAAGGAGAAACCTAGGATAGGATTCAGGGGACAGAAGGGTTGGCCTTGGGGGACCATCTTAGAATAGAGGTGATGGACAGAGAGGTGAGACAGTCAGATGAGCTTATTGCTGCTGCCTGAGAGCTGCAACGCCTATAGCAGAGGAGGAAAGAGGTAAGGCTACACTGAACGTCCAAAAGTGTGAATAAAGAGGACTAGACTGGAAGGAGGTCAAAGGCCATGAACTAGCTGGGGTCTCGTGGGTATAGCAGGCTATCTCCGACCTCTGGTCCCTTTGTCTGTACACACAGATAGCATTTTCCTCTATGCCCTCTTTACAGATTGTGGAGGATTCAGGAAGATGATGAATGGGGCGTGCACTCCTGGCTTGGCTTCCTCAATCAATGGCTCTGTAGCAGACACTTACTTGTCCACCAGGCCCTTATGCTGAAGGATGCTGTGCAGTTCCTGGGCTGTTTGGGGCCCCTGTAGCTTCTGCCCATTCAGCATCTCTTTCTCCAGCTGCTCAATGGACTGTGAGAACAAGACAGGTAGAAGAGAATGAGAGAAGAGGGTTGTAGTTTGAGGTGAGGTGTCTGGGGATAAGACGGGAGGTGGGATTCTTAGAAAGAAAGAAAAGTGGGAATGTTCACACAAATCTTGATATTTGTGCTCAAGAGATGCTTCAAACCAAGTTCCCTTGCTTTGACACATACAGGATCCACCTTCCAGTCTCCATTCTTTCTGGGGCCTACCTTTCCTGTTTTGGCAAAGGCCTCAGCCACCTTGCGATTCCGCCCTCCGTAGCAGGTAGTTATGAGGTCAGCAACACCGCAGCTCTCCAGGAAGGTGGCAGAGGACACAGGGCCACTACAGAAGAGCTTAGCGAAGGCGATCATCTCCATGAGTCCCAGTCGTATCACCGCTGCCTTGGTGTTGTCACCAAAGCCCAGCCCATCACAGAAACCAGCCCCTACGGCCACTATATTCTTTGGAGAGTGAAGATCACGGGTGAGAAAGAATCCCCTTCTGCAGGCCCCACCTAGAACCCTCAGGTTCCCCCTTCCATCAGCCGTGACATACCCACTGAATAAGTGAAGTATAGTTGGTAGGTTCCTAAACCATTTCCACTTGGTTTTTCCCATTTGCTTTATTCCACCTTCCCTTGTTTTTAGCTTGGGCTTCTGCTTCCTAGCTCCCCAACCCTGCCACATAATTCATCCTGGAGGATACTTCCTGAAAGCCACTCTTGTCTCCAGCTGGCTCTCCCATTAATGGCTATTCTGTTGCTGATGGCCACAGCTCTGTCCCAGCTCCATTGTTCTAACCATTGTCTGGGAGTCCTGGACATCCATTAGTCATAGGGCTCTTCTTTCCCCTGGACTAACCCTGGAGCCAGGGATAGGGAGATCCCTCAGGGGGCTATATAGAGAAAGAAGGGGTCCAATGTCTGATGATGAGTCAACAGGCCTGAATGACCTTGGCCTTGCTTCTGTAAGTCTTCCTATGTGTATGGGCCCTGGGAGTGATGGGGAGCTAGTGCCCACAACTGAGAGCCTAGAGTGCCAGCAACCTGGCATCGCTAAAGTGGGCCCTCCTTTGGGAACTTTTTCCCGGCCCCATAGCTGTCTCCATGCCCTCTCACCTTTAAGGCTCCACAGATCTCTACTGTGTCCACCTCTCGAACCACTGTGATGCGGAAATTGAGCGTCTGCATCAGCTCTTTCAGAAGCTGCCCCTGAGCCAGATTCTTACAGCCTAAAGTGGGGAGGGGACAAAGATTTATGAGGGGACCCTTGACCATGCTTTCCATACCTGCCATAAGCAGGACCTGTAACCCTTTTCCTGGGAGTGTCCCAGCCCTCCCTCACCTTCTTTCTTTGCTTTATGGGAAGAAGATGGCTAAGCCGGCGGGGGGGTGGGAGGGGATATAACTGGAGCTCTGTTGTGTTGTGGGTGGTGGGGGGCTCTCACCAATGGTTGTCTCACAGAACTTCTCATCAGCCACCTCGCTGGCAATGTTGGCCCCCATCAGCACGCTCATGGGGATACCAAGGCGCTCCCCAATCACTTCAGAGATGAGCTTCAGCCCATTAGGGCCCTTGTCCACCCCCTGGGCACAGGATGGAGCTCAGGCCAGTGCCCTTTATGCCTACTCAGAAATCCTGCCCCTTCCAAATCCACTGTTCATCAGTGTCCCTCCTCCAAGGTCCTGCCCCAGTTCAATCCAGGCAGAGCTTGTTTGAGGAAGGTAGACAGCATGTGAAATGCTTCTTCCACAAACCCTCACCAACCTGCCTCTCCAGGGCATCATCCCTTAACAACCCCCTCCTAAGTACCCCAAGCCAACTTCCATTATAGCCACTCTCCATTCCCATTTCCCATCCCTGTTCAGCACACTAGCCTGCTTCTTACACCCCCCCAGGCTGCTGTACCTCCTGAACCTGCCTCCAAAGCAGCCTCTGTCCACTTGCCAGCCAGCCTCCCAGTGCCGCCAGTCTGAATGTTTCTCAAGTCTCCCCAAAGCAACTCCCCTCCTCTCCAGAAAGCTCTTAGCCTTCTTCTGCCATTTTTCCTTCTCCTCATTTCACCCACCCTAAGCCCCACCATAGTTAGCAGCACCCCATCTATATGAATGTGTCCCTGGCACCTTAATAAGAGAGATGCCAATGGTGTCTGTCTTCAGGTGGCCCTTGAGCTGATCACAGATGTTGCTGATGAACTGATGAGGTACCACAAAGATCAGGATGTCAGCGCCTGCTGCAGCCTGGACCACATCTGGGACAGCCACCTGTGGGGATGACCAGTGCTCATGGGTCTGACAACCTTCTAGCCCCTATGAGGAACTCCATACAGGAGACCTAGGAGCCAAAGAATAAAGCTGATGGAGAAGGAAGGGCAATTGGGGACTGAATCTGAAGGGCTGCACTTGGAGGAATGAGACTGTCCTTCCTCCCCCTAGCCGTCACTCCCTACAGCTACAGCTGTCCTGGACTCTTGAGGACTCCTGGAGACCTCCTGCTAGCACTCTCTTAGTCCTTGGCTCTGTGACAGTGAAGGAGGCCAAAGAAGGCTTGACTTGGCAGGAGGAAGAGTCCAAGTAAGATTTCACCACCCTACTCCTTGGGGCCTCCGACTGGGAGGACCTCCAGTCTTCCTGAACCTTCCCTGCTCCCCCTTTCCAGGTAGCTAGTGAGCCACTTGACTCAACCAGAGACCTTAAGTCCAAGGAGCAAATGCCTAAGTCTGCTACTAAGCCAGTGAATGAGTAACAGGATTTAAGCCCAAGACAGGCTCTACCCAGACCCCAGATCTGAGAGCCTGAGAACCAGAGAACCTGTCTTTTGTTTCCATAGTGACCAACTTCCTTGTCCTCTCCCTGTCCCTTGTCCCTTTCCTGCCTGGGAGCCCATGAATGAGGGGGGGGTTGCCTACATTCAGTCCAAGAAAGTGTCCAGGGGAGCCCTTTGGGGGCTGTGCATGGGAGCGCCCAGAGCAGTCACCTTGAGACTCTTCTCAAGTCCAGGTGGGACCTGAAAGGGTCCCTCCAAAGGAGGAAGTCTTCCACATTCCTCTCCCTTCCCTGCAGGGTGTTGGGGCTCACCACATTGGGGGGCAGCTTGTGCCCTGGCAGGTATTTGACATTCTCATGCTGTGTGTTGATGATCTCTGTCAGCTTTTTGCCTCCGATGTCTTCCTCAAACACCCACATGGTCACCCGTGGGTCAAAGCGCGGCAGCTGGGCTGCATTGCTCCCCACAATCTTGGCGATGGCTGAGCCCCTGGCAGGAGGGGAGCACAGAAGGTGGAGGGGTGGGGGTGAGAGGGAGGGAGTGGGGCAGTGCTCCTCCTCAGGATATCACTGTGGCCCACCCATTTATTTACATGCCACCTTCCTTGTCACCCTGTCCCTGTGACAGTGTCCCTAGTGACCTGGCTATAGAAAGGAGACTCAGTTTACTTCATACTTAGCTGCTGGAGGAGGCCAACCTTCAGATCTCCCCACCACCCCCACACCCTAGCAGCTTTTCAGACAGGGAACAGGTGTAGCCCAGGGAGGCTTGGGCACCTTCTGTCCAGTGGGGGTAAACACAGAAGCTAGCAGGAGGGGTAGAACAGGTTCTGTAAGGCATTTCCTACCCACTGTCTCCAGCCCAGCAAGCTCCTCCCTAACACCTGGTGTATTGCGGGGCGCCCTCCCCGCTTAGCCCTTGATAGCTTACCAGTTGCCAGAGCCTACGATGCAGACTTTCTTGCCGGCCATAGTGCCGCTGCTCTGCCTGAGCCAGCTCAGTGCCACACTCCCAGCTCCTGCCGTGGAAGCTTTTAACTCTGCCACATGTGGGTGCAGCCAAGCCCCGCCCTCCAGGGCTGGGGAGAGGCGGTCGCCCAGGGTGATGAAAGTCTGGCAGAGCCAGGGAAAGGGGAGAAAAGGGTAGAGACAGGTGGGGAGCAGGAGTGGAGCTGAGAACCCGCATTTCCTAGGTTTGTCAGCTGACAATGCTGGCAAGCTTCCCTTGGTCCCAGTCCAGTTAATTCCCTGCCCCTCTAGCAATGGTTTCATTTTGGGGTCTGCCAAGAAATAGCCAGATGAGGACCAAGAGATAGGTCTCCCTCACCCCACCCGTCCCCATCCCCAGCACTGGAATAAATTGCATTCAGCCCCAGCAGATACAGGAATGCTTTCTTTTCTAAAGTAGGACTCACCCCACTTACTTGCCTAGGACAACCGATATTGCTCTACAGGTTTGTCCTCTAGCAGTGAGCACATCTCTGGGCCCACACTAGCTTCACAGCAGGGCTATGGGTGAAGTGTAGGTATGCCCCAGAACACGTTTTTTGTCCCCAGCACCAGGTCGTGAACCTGGGTCCTTAGGCCTTGCATAGCCTGCACCTTAGCCACCTGAGGCACCAGGGTGCACCAGCCCACCTTTGAAGATAAGATTATAGGAGCACCCTAGTGGAGTAGCAGTTAGGTCAATCACCTCTGAAAGAGCGCAAGGCCACATACCCCTGGGTTCAAGTCCTGGGGTGGGGGTTGCAGGGATAACCAGTGTGAACAACTAAATAAAATGCTTCTTCCTTTTTCTTCCTGCCTGCCTCTGCTCACCTTCATTCCTGCCTGCACCTTCCCTTTTAAAAAACTAAAATAGAGGCGCCCTGGTGGAGCAGCATTTAGGTCAATCACCTCCGAAGGAGCAAGCCACATTCCCCTGGGTTCAAGTCCAGGTCCTGGGGGAAACCAACTACAAATAAAATGATGCTTCCTCTTCTGCCTGCCTACTTGCCCTCATCATGCCTGTGTCTTTCCTTTAAAAAATAAAAAGATCATAGATGAGGTAAAGGTGGCATGTTCTGGTGGCCTAACAGGTAAATTCACCGCAGTGTAATCCACATATAGCCCAAGGGCCCAGGTTCAAAACCAGGGTCCGGGGGAGTAACCAAGATGAACTAAATAAAATAAAGTGCTTCTTCTGCCTCTTTCTACCTGCCTGCTCCTTTTCTTTTTAAAGGGAGATAAGGACTGCTTTTGGCGGGGGTGGGGGTGGGCAGTTCAGCCCAAGGATAAGAAAGAACCAGAGACAGGGTCATTCGGTGACTCACAGTGGTCACCTGTGAGACTCACCAGTGGTCTTCTCGCCTGAAAGGATTCCTACCTGAATATCTTTCAGGAAGAGGGGGAGGGTAGTAAAGGTCAAAGTTAAGAGTCTGGATGCCAAGTGACCCAGTTCTCCTTTTGCAGGCTCTGGGCTTAAGAAAAGACTGGCCAATGTCCTCCCTGTCCTTCAGATGCTTTGAGCTTCCTTCATTTCTCGGGTTTCCACGCTACTACACTAGGGACTCCCTCAGGTTAATGACTAGTTTGCAGAAGCTAGAAGGGGAGGCCAGTTGTGACCTTTAGGAAGCTTTCTGGTCTCAGATGCTGTACTTAATGGGGTGGGGAGAGGGGTGCAATTTGGAGGGAGAGGGAGGACTGGAAGGAACACATTCAGCAGTATAGAGCTCTACATCGCCCACAGCCATGTTTGACTAAGAAAACAGGGAGCTCTAGTTTCTAGGCTGATCTGGAGTGCAGGCAAGAGGTCCCCAGCACTGCAGCTGCCTGTGCACCTTGGCCTACAGGGCAGACACCACTGTGCACTCACGTGTTGACCTCCTGGCTTGGCAGACTACTAAGTGGGTGTTTCTACCCCCCTGGGCTCTTGCTAACCCGCAAGTGTGATAAACACTGGGCCAGAGGAGAATCTGTGCAAGCTTTGGTTAAGTGGTAAGTGGGCAGGAAGTTAAGACTGGAGAGAAATGGTTTTCTGAGCTCAAGTTGGCTCAGAAAAAGCCCACCATATTCTTGCATGGCCAGAGTGATTTCTGTAGAGCAGCACATGAAATTGGGAGCTGTTTCCCTTAGGAGCAGTTGCACCCACTAGAGCCACCCTCCGAGCACTGGTACTGCACTGGCACCGACAAATGCACCAGTGCCAAGCTGCCAGCTGGGAGCACTGATTAGGGAGCTGGGAGAGAAAGGATACTTCTGTCCCTAGCACGTATGATGGGAACCCCAAAGAATGGATGCTTATGCATAAAATAAACCGCTTGTTTTTGTCTAAATGCTACCATCTCTCATTTTGTTCCTAACATTTAAAATTGCATGGAGACGAAAGAATTTGTGCACTGACAAAGGAATAAAGACTCAGAATTGGCTTGTCAGAGAAGTTATCTGTACCACTAGTATGTTTTTCTCAAGAGCAAGCTGTAAATTCTTTGCTTAAATTAATAGGCGTTCATCAGCCATTCATTACACATGCAATTTGCCTGGGTAAAAAAACATGCCATTTCAATGTCCATGACATCAATTTTTTCCACTCCAAGTTATCACATGCACACATACATTCTTCTCCGCTTTCCCTATTCAAGTCTGATATACCCCCAACTGGAACTGTGTTTGTATCCTTGGTGGGTTGGATTACATACAGGCAATACTTGAGTGTTCCTATCTAGAGATAAAGGATAATTTTAAAATTACAACCTCAGAAATGTAGTTACACTCACCTACGTTCTAAACCCCCTTTGGGTAAAACCAAGCTAGATAATAGTACAAAGGAGGGAACTAATGAGCCACCGAATGGGAAGCAGGCACATTATAACTACAACTGCAAGAGTTTTTTCTAATGTGGCTATCACTACTGAGCTGTTTTTCAAATTCTGCTATGAAGGGTTGTTTGGCCTTTGCACAAGGATAAGACAGCACTTTCATGCTGCTCTTAACTAAAATCTTACGCAAGGCCATGAAAGTGGGACTTTACAAGAATGGTAGGCACAGACAACAAAAACGTCCAGTTGTACAGGAACTGGTCTATAGACAGGAAAAAGTGGAACCCTGGTAAAAGCGACTCAGGTCATCGAGCCCAAGGACTACACGCTCGAGGCAGTGTTCCTCGTGACGGGAGCTGGCACTATCACTGACTTCATACACCTTCCTAATGGGAACTAGGGCCAGCATTCTAAGATCCCAATAAGGTCAACCAGCACCTCATCTGCTTGGATCAACAGGGCTGACAAAGCAAGCTCTAAGGTAAGATCGTGAGGTCCACAGGGTAGAGGCCTTGTATTCCACTGTATCCCACCCCCGGCACCTAGCACCACACCTGGCATAGAACAGGTGCTCAACTACTTCATCAAATAAAATGAGCAAACACCACAGGCACAACTAATGATACTGGAGGAGTAAAGAGTCAGGGAGGGACTCTCCCTCAGTAGGTACAGGGACCCATCCTTCAGAAGATTCTTTTATTAAAACTGGGAAACATCAGTAAGGGGAGAGTACAAAAAAAATTTTGGTCCATGAAAAAACATAATAATTCAGTTAATAAAAACAGTTATCTTCAACAGGGACATGGTGTCAGGAGTGCTGAGCTTCCTTCTGATGGTTCCAGCCCCAAGGACAGAGGTTGTCCAGTGTCACTGTGGGGAGAACCTCTCAAGGGAGGGTGGGTCAATGCCAGGACAGGGCAGATGGGGGAGAAAACTGCTGTTGCCACTGGGGCACAGCAGGGATTTGGGTTTGGGGGATGTGCTCGCAGGAGCCTGAGGAGGGGGTGGGGAAGCAGAAGCTGTCAGGTCTATGGGTTTTGAGCCCAAATGAAGGGAAGTTCCCTCTATGCCCAGCTGTCTCCCACCCTGCTTGGTTGAGTCTGCGAGCCTTGAATATGCTAACTTGGGGGTGATACAACCTGGAAGAAGAATCTGAGGCTCTCCTGGAAAGATGCAAAACCATCTCAGTTCCAAGGGGCCAAGATCACAAGGTCCTACTGCTACCTGAGGGGTCTGAAGCTTTGAGGGCAGGGGCAGGGGAGTCACAGTCCTGTGAGGCAGGAGAGGGAAGAGTCACAAACCCAACTCAGAGCTACTCAGCCCTAGGCGCTTTCACTCCTCAGTGCCCTAGATGCCACCAGTGAGTGTCAAGGACAGGAAGACAAGGATGGCCCAGGGCTTTTACCCGTTTGATTTTAGGCCTGTTTCTCCATGAAGGAATAGGGAGACAGGGTGAAGTGAATGAATAAGTCACACCTCCAAGCAACAGCAGGAACGAACAGCCTCTGCTGGCAATCAAGGTAGCCCCAGGTTAGGTACCTAGAGCATGGACCAGGAAAGGCAAGATTCCCTCACCCAAATGCCCTGGGGTAGGACAGAGAGGAGGGGATCCTAAAAAGAGCAGCTATAGGGAGAGTGCTAGGAGGGAGTAATATTAAAGAACAAACTCCAATACTGACACAAACCCCCTAGTAGGGAGTAAGAGAAGCACTGAGACACCAGGCCAATCCAGAGGGCTGGGGAATGACCTGGGCTCAGTGGAGCTCAAGAGCCAGGGCCTTTCGAGCTAGAGGGCAACAAGTGAAGGAGAGTTTACTCCAAACCTGTGGAGGGAAGGAAGGAAATTCTGTTATCAGAAGAGGAAAGATCAGCTAGCTTATAAGTGCCCCCAGGCCTGAGTCTTGGAGAAAGAGTGGGGTAAGCTCCCAACTCCTGGGTCTCTGAAGGGCAGGATCAGTGTAGCTGGTTCCTTTGAAGACCTTGGCCTTAGGCCTAATCCATTCAGAGCACTGATTACCACTACAGGTTCTCTAATACTATCTAGAGGTCCTATGTAGACCAGGGCAGGATAGAGGCACGTGGGAACTTTCTGGGGCAAAGGGAAACTTGGGGTTAGAAAGGGATGGGGTGGGAGAAGAGGGTAACAGGTGTCTTGTGAGACAGAAATGCGAGATCCTCTTCATTCTGGTGGTGTCCTGGAACCAACAGCATCCCTGGAAGGCCTCAAACAAGACCAAGGCAGGTGCTATGAGGCAGGCAGCACAGACCCAAAAAAGAATGCAGCCAAACCAGTGCAGCCAAATCAAGGCTGTAGGAGAGGCTCTATGTGTTTCGGATTCCCAGGGCTTGCTCTAATTCTTGTCGTCTCTGTTGCACCTGAGGAAAACAGTGGAGGGAGTGGAAGATGAGATAAATCAGAATTTGGTTCCTAATACCACTGACCCTTGTCAGGGGTACAGACCCCGTGCCTTTTGTCAGTTTCCTCCAGGCATCCCAGGTATCTACCTTGGAGTAGAAGTATCGACATACAGCCTCCTGAGCCCAAGGCTGGAAGTAGAACTCAGCTCGGCGCTCTTCCTCAGGGTTACCCACCACATCAGTCATGGTCTGGAAGATGGGAGGGAAAAGAGAGAATAGATCCATTCCCTTCTTTCACTTGTGCACTGAAATGTATTCACCCACAAGATGTCAGAATCCTAACCCCACCCTGTGCCTGTGAACATGACCTTATTTGAAAAGAAGGTCTCTGCAGGTATAACCAAGTTAAGGCCATTAGGGTGTGCCCAATCCAGAATGACTAGCATCCTTACAAAAAGGGAAAACTTGGACACAGACATTCAGAGAGATGCCAATGTGAAAACACATGGAGACCACCACGTGTACACCAAAGAATGCCCAAGGCTACCACAAACTGGGAGAGGATGGAACAGATTCCCCCTCACAGGCCTAACCAACCCCTCCTGACACCACAACTATAGACCTCTGGCCTCCAGAACTGTGAGACAATACACTTCTGTTGGGTACCACCCAGTCTGTGGTACTTTACTACAGGAAGCCTAGCAAACTGCCACCCTGATATCAACAAGTCATTGCTTTGTTCAGGGAGCCTTCCTGGCATTCCCCACCCCTTGCTCCTCTGCTCAGTCTCTATCATTATAGTCACAGTCACCACAAACAGGTGCACGCTGTGGGCATATTTCACACATTCTGCACTCATTACTACCTTTTTGACTGAGCCTATGCTCCCCTCTCTAGGAAATACCTCAAATTCCAAATTTTCCATAAAGCCTTTTCTAGTTATTCTAGTTTAAACAATTTCCCTTCTCCTTCGAATTATCTTATTGGTGAGTTCCAATAAATTTTTTTTTTTTTTTTGAATGAAAAGTGCAGACAGGAAGAGAGGAGGAAGACACATTTACCTACTTTATTTAGTTGTTCATCTTGGTCGTTCCCTTGGCCCCAGGTCTCGAACCTGGATCCTTGGGATGTATTGTACACTCTATCCAGTGGCCTTATCTGCTAGGGCACCAGGGAGCACTCCAATAATGTCTTATGGCTTACTACTTTCTAAATCATATTAGCTTAGTTCCTCCAAACAAAATGCACGTGGCTTTGGAAGCAGAAATCAAGTCTTCCACTCTCTAGCATCCCCTGGTGGCCTACTGGATAAGTTGACCACAGTGTAGTCCACATACATCCCAGATACCCCAGGTTTGGGACCTACAGCTGCAGAAAACAACCAAGATAAACAACTACATAAAATAAAGTGCTTCTTCCCCTCTCTCTTCCTACCTGCCTACTCACTTTCACTCCTGCGTGCATCTTTCCAAAACAAAAAGGCCTTCCACTCTGTATTGTCTGCTGCACACGGCACTCAATGATGGCATGTAATAAGCAGATAAACTAGATAACACTGGACCATTCCACCTCCAGTTCCCTATGGACCCTGGAATGTGCTAAGGAAAATCCGATCCCTCATTTCCTCCTTTGGCTCTTCTACCAGATGCTACAGAAATGCAGCAAATGTGTGCTAAGTCCCTGTGCACCTTTCCTAGTCCCTTACCTTGAGGTCCCGGCACTGGGACTGAAGCCAGTCATTGATGAAACCCTGAGGGTCTCTAGCAAAACTCAGCATGAACTCCCGCTGGGTCTTCAGCTGATTGATAGTTTCTATTGTCTCATGGATCTGAAAGGAAGAAGGAAGCTCAGAACATTCTCAAACTGGGGAAATACAAATTATGTGGCAGATGGCATCTGACATCTTGATGTACTGCTCCCAGTGCAGGGACAGGAAAACCACTGCCCTGGCACTCAGCATTCTTTGAGCAGGTAACACCATCTGCACTGTCTCGCAAGGAGAGGGGAGTTTTCCTTTTAGTCTCCAGTGTCCATTATGGGTGAAGCTGCATGGTGAATACTTAATCCTTAACAGCACAAATGGGTTCAAAAAATCTCACATAGAAAAGAAGTGGTATAGAAGGCTATCTCAAAAGCTGTGGTTTGTAATTTTGTTTTCTGCTCTCTCTTATTCTCCATGCTTCCTGGCAATTTCACCTACATACAATGTCTTCCATTACCACTGACAGGGTAACGAGTTCCCAGTCTACAGACCAGAGTCCTTCTAAACTCCAAGCAATCCAACTGCTTGACATCCCCGGGCACCTCAAACTCCTTAAAACTAAATCACCACCTTTCTTCAAACACTTACTTCTCCTCCTTTGTTCCCCATCTGAGTGAATACTATTATACACCTAAGCTAGAACCTGAGAGTCACCATAATGCCTGCTTATCCCTCTCACCTCACCCATCACTCTCATCAAGTGTCCAAATCCCTTCAACCCTACCTTGACACCGCTCATCTCTACTTATTTTCATCCTCACATACCTCACGTGCATTATTACACCAGCCTCATACCTGGGCTTCTTGCCTGATATCTGCCCCTCTTACAATTCACTCTATCTTTCTGCCCATGATCGTTCAAGATTAGGTTCCTATTTCCCCATCCAATTTCCTTTCCCAAAACTTCCCACCCTGACACCCTGCACAGTATTTAGCACACTAAATGGGCTGCATTTCTTAAAACATGCCTGGCTCTCTCATCTTTGGATGAACTGTTTTCTCTTTCTCGAATGTCCCCTGCCTCCCATGGCCTTAACCATCACTCTCCTTTCTCCCTTATGTTAATCCCTACCTTTCAGGATTTAGTTGTGCCATCGACTCTTCTAGGAAGATCTCCCTGTTCTCTTTGTGATCCCAGAGCACTTTTGGCTTTACTTTCATGGATTACATTTAATAATGTTGATAACAGTAATAGTAACAGTAGCAATAATCACAATTTTTTTCTGTGTTAGACACAATGTCACATCTTTACATTCATCGTTCCATTTATTCCTCGGCAACCTTATAAAAATAGGTATTATGGTTTGTTTCACAGATCAAAAACTGAAGCACAAAGCTATTAAAAAGTATAGCCAGAATCAGAACTCATGTCTAACTCCACCTAACACCACTCTGCCTGGTATATACTGGATGTCGCTATATTTTTAATAAATACCAAGAACTGAAAGGCAGCGTAGAAGCTGTGACAGAGGGATGGTTCCACCCAAACTACCCAGGGTAGAAACCCCTACCTTGTTGTCTAAAGTAGCAATCTCCTGCTGGCTGGCAGTAGACAGCAGAAAAGAATTCATCTGTGTCTTCAAGGTATCATCCACTTCCACATCAATGTCATAACAAGCTGTCTTTTTCTGATCATTCGGGTCAACACTGGGGAGGAAACCAAAGGGAGTTGGTGAAGTGCTTGTCCCCAACACCTGATTACACATGTCCAGAAAGAGGGCCTCAGAATGAAGGAAAAGGGGTTGATAGCAAAAAGGCACAGAACTTTTGGGTGAGACAAGTGCTTTGTACCTTCCTTGATGTGGTGGCTACATGGTCTATACACATCTACCAAAGTCATCAAACTGTACCTAAAATGTATATAAACCTCACTAAAGTTGATTATTATTCTATTTACTTATCTATTTTTAAAGAGAGAGGGAGGAAGCTTTTTCTCATTAAAAGAAATGATGCAGGCAGGAATGAAGTTGAGCATGCAGGAAGAGAGGGGAGGAAGAAACATTTTAATTTGTTTTATTTAGTTGTTCATCTTGGTTGCTCCCCCAGCCCTGGAACATGAACCCAGGTCCTTGGGATGTATGTGGATTACACTTGGCCAGAGGTAGCAGACCCAACTGCTACTCCACCAGGGCATGCTGGAAGCAGCAGAAGGAGGGAGGGACAGAAGGAAGAAGCATCTCTATTTATCTATTTTGGGTTTCCCCCCAGTCCCAGTAGCAAACCCAGGTCCTTGGTGTTTACATGGTCTGCACACCAGCATCTCAGGTGCCAGAACCTCAAGGCAGGCACGCTGATTATTTTAAAAGTTGATAGTAACCTTCTTTCCATTATTTAAGGACCGGAATTTTTCCATCATTACAGTTTTAGTGTCCAGGGGAGCCTAGCAGTGACTAATTCACTGTATGCTGAACACATCATTTACTCTCATCTACTCACTTAAATATTCGCTTTTCCTACTCTATAAGTGATGGTGATAAGAACCAACTTTTAATGAGCTATCTGGGGTAAGAGACTTGGTGAAGTACAAAGTATAATACAGATACAACTATAAATAAGCTCCTTGAGCCTCAGTTTCCCCATCTCTATAATGAGAATAGTAATTCTCTGTCTCTTCCCAAATCAGTTCAACTCAGCAGACACTTCCTGAATACCCGCTAAATGACAAAGAAGACTTCAGGTTTTGAGTTTCAATACAGAATAGTACAGATTCCCAAATAAAGAAAATTAATAATCTAAAACCTTTTTTCTTTTTCTTTTTTTCTCAAAAAAATTTTTTAAAGTCTTCTTTAAAGGAAGTTAGGGGTTTATTTAGTAAAAACCCTTAAATGAAGGCCTTTTATCACTCTCTTAAATTTGACTAATTCCAAAATAATATTAACAACACCCCTTGAATGAAAGAAAAGGAACATATTGTATGAAGGGCCTCTGCAATAGTAAATGCTAACGAGCTGTAAAAATACAGGGTCAAAGGATACATAAAGTGCTTGCAAAATTAGAAAATATCTTTTTTCTGGCAAGAAATATTACATTTGTAATTTTTTCTGCTAAGTGAAATGCAACTTTTTCAAGGGTCAACAAACTTAAATTTTACAATATATAGAACAGAAAGAACTGAACTAACATTAAAACAACTTACATACTCTACTGCATACAACTTAAGAAAACAAGAACGCTAAACAAAATATGCCTGTGGTGCTTAACTTTAGAAATAAAATACTCAAGATGTTTTGATGTTTTATCCATAACTATCCACATGTAGTATCGTAGTGCCTGCATGATTATGCAAATGTTAAATGCAAAAATATAAACTAGTAAAAAAAATTTTTTTCATGAATGCAGCAGTCTTTTTTTTTTTTTTTTTAAGTGTTCATTCTTATTTGTATTTATTTATTTAGTGTTGATTTAGTTGTCCTGCCTGCACCGTGAACCCGGGTCACAGGGCTAAATGTGAACCGAGCTCTAGACAAGGCGACGCCTGAGCCACTAGTGCACACCATTAGTAAAAATGTTTAATGGTACAAAAGGTGTTCAGTGAAAAGTCCCTCCCTTCCCAAAAGGAAACCACTACTATAGCATGTTGTATATCTTTCTCCTCATGAAACTAAAACTGACCCTAAAAAAATTCAAATAAAACATACCACACAAAATAGAACAAAATGTAGCCTAACTTTAAGCACAGGAAAATAGGTTGTATATATAGGTTGTATGGTCTGTTAGCCAAATGATGGTTCACAGTCTACAGAAAGGAAGGAACTGATATGGAGTAAGGGAAAGAAGATAAAGAGATAATATCCAACCACAGAGACAAGCTACTTTGAGGAAGAAGTGCCCTCTTTCACTCCATCCACCTTCTGAACAAAAAATTAGATATATTCTCAGACTGGAATGTTCTGCCATTCAGAGAAAAAATGATATCCTACTGATGATTACAAAAGGTGGTAACACTGACTCTCCAAAAGATGAAGGGAAAAAAAAAAACCCTGATACACAGCATTTATCAATTTCTGTGGCTTAACTATTCCATTAAAAATCAGTGTGCTTGATTTCAAGCGCCAAATTATGTCATTCTTATGAAGGAGCTTGGGAAGAGATGTGCAGCAACACATCTTGAGTATTCATAGTTCTACCATGTAAAGAGGAATTGAAAAGACATTTTTCCAAAGAGGATACACAGATGGCCAACGGGCACAAGAAAAGATGTTCCTACTCGCTGGCTGTCAGGGAAATGCAAATCAAAACAACAATGAGATATCACCTCACACCTGAGAGGCTGGCTATTATCCAAGTCTGGAAACAAGAAATGCTGGCAAGGATGTGGAGAAAAGGGAACACTTTTACACTGCTAGTGGGAGTGCAAATTGGTGCAGCCCCTCTGGAGAACAGTATGAGATTCCTCAGAGTTGAAGATGGATCCCATCTGATCCTGCCAGAGATGTCTGCACCCCCATGTTTACTGCAGCCCTGTTCACAACAGCTAAGAACTGGAAAGTACCTAAGTGCCCAACATCAGATGAATGGATCAAGAAGATGTGGTGCATATACACAATGGAATACTACACAGCCCTTAGAAGAGATGAAATTGTCATTTGAAACCACATGGATGGAACTAGCAGGGATTATGCTAAATAATAAGTCAAAAGAAAGAAAGAAAGATACCAAACGACTTCATTCACAGGCAGAACGTTAATAGACAAAACAAAGGAACAGATGAAACACAGCCAACCCTTGGACACTTGCAATAGAACTGAGGTTACTAGAGAATGGGCGGCGGGGGTAAATGGTGGCAGAGACTTCTGAACAACGTTGAAGAACACTTGGTGATTATTTGGTGGATGGCAGGATGTGCTGACATATATCTTAGAAATGAGGAAACTACAAATGAGTTTATTTTAATTTATAAAACAAACTTATTGCAATACTAAAACAGTTAAAAAAAGAATAGTTCTACTATGTAGACACAATAGACAGTAAGTCAACTCAAACACACAAATACTAGTGAAATGTAATAAAATAATTAGGAAATAATACTTTTGGTTAATATTACCTGCATTTTTAATATGATGTATTTTTTAATTATATAGCTTAATTAAAAGTAATGGCTGTGTTTAACAACCTATTTGCAAAATCGCTAAAAAGTGGACAACTGGTCCATGCAAGGTGATATAGCTTTAGGGCACCACTACCCCCATACACACACCCCCATACACATGCTTACCTGATGACATGATTAATGATGATGGGCTCTGGAGGCATAAGCAAGGCATGGAGCCGTTGGGGGATCTCTGAAAACTTCATGCGTTGAGACTCAAAGATCTGTCGAAAGAGGAGTAGCAGCTAAGAATTGTCATTTTGAGCACAATCAGTTCTCCGGTGGATTCTGGAGGAAGAATGGGTCTTTTTCCTACCTGCTGGAGGTACTTGTCACAGATGACAAACTCTCGCTCATGAGGATCCTGGAGCTTATGTGTCTTAATATACTGCCACAGTGCTTGGATGATCACTGGACGGGTCTGAGTGTGGATGCCCAGGAGCCGAGCCAGGCGAGGGTCTAATTTAAATTGGGGAGGCTGCAGAGAACCAAAGATTACAGAGATGAAGCCAGTGACTATGGTTTATATGCATTTTTGGATGCTTAGCATGACTAATACATTCAAGCCATTCAATAAGCATAATGTAGTGCTTGCTCTGGGGCAGAAAAACACTAGGAGGAACTCAGATAACTAAGGCCCTACCCCTATAATTAGGGAGCTTAAATGTGACGGCAAATTATCTACAACCTGACTTAAACCTTTAAATGTCAGACTGCTGTGTAACAGATGGTTGTGAATGTTGGACCCCCTCCCAGTACCACAGAATACCTGGTAATCCAGCATCAGCAGGACAGTACACCGCACATTCACGTCTCCGGGCCGCTTCACCTGGAAGCCATCCGTCTCCTGGGTAGTGGCGGTCCTGTGCCACTACAGAGAGGAAGATGTCAGGGGGTGCTCTCCCAGAGGAAGAGCTGGGGTGGGAGGGAAGAACGTCTGTAATGACTGCGTATTCAACTTTGATTACTGAGGCTATTGGAGGAGAACAATAGCCTAAGACATTTAAAAAAATTACATATGGTTTTGGGATTACTGTCTCTCTATAAGTAGATCAATCTTTTAATCCTGACTGTTAGGGTTACCTTTAAATTGGTCTGAATTTCCAGTGATAATTTTATCCACAAAATGGATAATATACACACAGGTAGTAAAATAACATAGCTATCGTTAATTGAGGCCTTACTTTAGGAGAATATTCTAACACATTTACTTGGATTAACTCATTTAATTCCCACAACATCCATATAAAGTAGGCATGATTAAACCTATTTCACAGATGAGAAAACTAATACTTAGAAGGCCAAACAGCCAGCAAGGAGTGGAGCTGCAATTGAGCTCTGCATCTGATTCTACAGTTCACATTCTTAGCCACTATGTGCTACTGCTACAAAGTTAAATATATTTATAAATTTCTATCGATTCTATGACTTACTTCCCTTATTAGATGGTAAAGACCTTCCCATGTCTTTAGTGGTTGAGGTTAAGGGACTGCGGCTACACTGGCAAAGAAAGGAGCAGGTTAAGTTCACTTAGAACACTGAACTACCTCATTCGGGTTTTGACTGCATCCCAAAGAACAAAGTCGCTAGCATGGTATTCAGAATACTTTAATTAGGATTTTTGATGATTCTGAATGTGAATCTAAACACAGCATGGACCAAAAAAGTCCCAGATCTCTAAAGGTAATTTTGGCACTAACTAGGTCTCTATTAGTTAACCCCCTTAATTATAGCAACTGCTACCAGAAAAAAAATGACTGGTGTGGGTATCGTCTCACTATTATTAATAAGCACAATGCAGAGATGGCCTGACACATACAAGATGCCGCCACTAGAATCTCCCTTGGAAGTGGTAGCAGCAACGAGGATCAAAATGTTAAAAAGGTGGCCCAAGTCAGACTATAGCTCTTGGGGTCAAACAATATCAAAACTAAACATGGTTAGTGCCACCCAGAGGTCAATATGTAAATTGTGATGGTGTATACCTGGGGGTAACAGTTTACTTATACCTCCCCACCCTCTGGACAGGAAAGGTTGACTTCCAAGTCCATCACCCTCCAGACAGTCAAACCCAGAGGGCAGAACTACTCACTTCTACCAGATGGTTGTCTGGCCCATAGAGATCTTTGTCCAGTTCGATCACCAAGGATTTAAAAAAGGAAGAGAACTTCCTCTTTTGTTTGGTGGCATCATATTTGGATAAGGCTGACTAGAGGAGAGAAAGAAGAGGTCATGTTAGAAAAGGCCAAGAGTTCCCAAGACAAAGCCTTATAAAGAAGGAACCCATGGTGCACCCTGATGGTGCAGTGGTTAGGTGCACCACCTCCAGCCTAGTGTAGCCCACATATATCCTAAGGACTGGGGTTTGTGTCCTGGTGTGGGAAGTGGGGGAACCAGCATAAACAACAAAATAAAAATAAAATGCTTCGTCCTCTTTTCCCTCCATGCTTGCCTACTTGCCTTCATTCCTGCCTGCATCTCTCTTAAAAAAAAATCTTTTAAAAAACCACGATAGTAATGGGAAAAAAACCTCAAAATATGTCTTCTGAATATCTCTCAGAAGATGGCTAGATAGATGTTTATGGGTATTAAACAAGTCATGGTAGCAAAAAAACCCCTGAAGAAGCTGCCTGGAACGTGTACAGGATCATTGACTTACCTGCCTTATTTCCTTTGGGGAAGTCAATGACCCTTAGGAAAATGAAGTTAAGTCAAACCGTTGCACATAACCATGCGAGCCTGAACAGAGAAGTCAGATTCTAGTGGGGAAATGAATCAGCCATAAGCAGCCAGAACAAAACACAGCTTTATGTGGATGGAATGACAACACTGCAGATGAACTGGACCTATGTAGAGAAGGAGGTTCTGACATTGAGCCCTAGTTCTCCTGTAAAAATGCATTCAAATTAGCTAGACTGTGAACAGCTAAAAAATAGAGAGCCAGAGAGTGTAAGAAAATGAAAGGTGAACTTCTCCAAGGAGCTGCTGGGGTGGGAAGTTTGGGGTCTATCACCTGTCAGCAGATGTGCCCCATGAAGCAAAGAAGAGCTGACAGAGAAATAAATCCTACTTAAACTGTGAGATGTCTCCAATGAAAGCTGGAAAGATAGAGATGCCACAGTTGGTATCAAGTTGCTCAAGGATTCAAAGAAATAATTGGCTTCAAATGCTAAGTACAAAATCAGTTGATTTAAAAAACAAAAACAAAAAACCCACACCTAACTGAATAATCTGCAATACTGCTAAATCCAAAAGCCAACGGCATGAGGAAGGTAAACAACAAATCAGATCCTGGGACAATAAAATTCGCAGTATGATGCCACAGTGAGGGTGAAGCTGTGAGAACCAGACACAAAGAACCATTGTCTATTAGTCAGGGAACACAGTGACCCTCTCCCTGCTGTTCCCAACAGAAGCCGTGAGCACCAGTCAGGCTTCCTGCCAACTACGCACTGCTCATTCCCAGCAGCTCCCACCCTAGACGCCGACCACGGTGGACCTTGAACTCACATCCTCCAGGAGCCGTCCTTCTACACGAAGCTCCCAGGAAGCCACAGTCCCTTCCCCATCCTCGGCATCTGATTTAGCCGGATTGAAAGTGTTAGAAATGAAAATTCGCAGCTTCCGTTTTTGCTGAGGAAGGCAGAAATAGGATTGATGGTGGGGCTTCAGTGGTTTGATGCTGAAGACAAGGGTCTCCCCAAACCCCAAAATTACTCCCAACAGACTGGCTGCTGTCTACCCAGTCCCTGGGGTGGATAGATAAATTTATACAGAAGAGGAATACAGACCACTGACCTGAGTGCAAGTGCATAAACTGGGATGCCAGGTGGACAAAGTCATGCACGGCAGCAAGTTCCCAAGGTAGTAAACAACAGTTATCAAAAAAATGTGAACAGGGTATATTTCTGGTGCAAGAGAGATCAGGTCCTCCCCATTTGCTGTTCTGATCTTAAGCTTCTAATGTAATTCTCAGTTTGTAGGCGGACGGGAGAGATGCAATTTAAATGCCAAGGAGAGCTCTGTTGCTACGCCTTTGATTTCTCATCCTAAGCTTATTAAGGGTTCCCTGAGTCCTTTCCTTTGGCTCTCTGCCTAGCATTCTCCTGTGTTACCTTGATGGGACGTTTCAAGGCCTCCTGGATATCTAGCCGTTTCCTCATGATAGTCTGGTCCAGTTTCCTTTCAAAGGCCAAGAGATCCATATAGGCCTGGGATTCTGGTACCAGTTCACGAATCTTAGAAACAGAAAGAAATCATTGGGATCTAGAACTATCTCTGTTCTCGAACTCACCACACCCTCAAGAAGACCTATAGTGTGGACTTACTCTTTGAGGTAGAATTTTGTCAGCCATCTTCTTTTTCTTTGCACTGTTCAGAATAAATACTATTATCAGGTTGGTATGGAACTAGCCAGAACATGAATAACAGGCTGTCAGTACCTCCACTTATTGTAAAGTGAAGGGGTTGCAAAGCTTCTCTCAAATTAAAGGCACCCCCTTCCCACTCGATCCTCCCAGCATCCATGAGTCACTCTAAAGAATAAGCACCATCTTCTGACACAGCACCACCACTTCTTGGTTCAGGTACTCCCACCACCTGTGTCCTCACAGACTCCCTCCCTTCCCCCACTCCCCACAGGTCATCTTACTTGTGGTTTCGATTTTGGACTGCCTGCTGCTGGACCTGCTGGATCTGTTGAGGCGCAGGTCTCTTGCGGGACTGGTCCATCCCTGACTGGGCCAGACCAGGTCGGACTGAAGGGTTCCCCCCATAGCCAGGGGGTCCCATGGAAGGTCCCTGAGGTGTCATTCGGCTGCCTGGCAGCATACCTGGTCTCTACAGAGGGGAAGAGGACCCAGAGATATCATGGCTTCCCCTATTAACTACACCAGGAAAGGGAAAGTGGGGGACACCTGAGTTCTTTGAATAAAACAAGATTGGGGGTGGGGTGGAGGGCAATGGGAAGAGAATCTTCTGTCTCTTTGAAATTTGGATAAGTGGAGCTTCCTCCACTCCAGTTGTGATTCCACAGATTATGATCCAAAAGCAAAGCGACAGCCAGAGTATACTCAAATTCTCTTCAGTCTATAGTGTATCTAACATGCCGAATATCTCTAGTCCCACATTTACTCGGATAATAGTACTGTCTGCTACTATCTTCTCAGAAACTAATCGAAATTTGCCAGCTACACCTTCAGTGTTCCTCTGGGCACTGGAGTTGCCTGAGCCTTTTGCACTCCAGCCCTTATATACCCACCCTAGCCCGACTTCATTCACTCTAGTTCTAAATCCTGGTTCCCGGAGGAAACAATGAACCTGGGAACAGGTGAGGGTGCTAACTCGATTCTCCCCGACCCCAGCCCCGGGACCAGAACCCCTCCCAAGGGAGTCCCTCCTCCTCCTCCTCCTCCTCCTCCTCCT
This sequence comes from Solenodon paradoxus, assembly GCA_004363575.1. NCBI lineage: Eukaryota > Metazoa > Chordata > Mammalia > Eulipotyphla > Solenodontidae > Solenodon > Solenodon paradoxus. The sequence goes on along the minus strand of RJWH01002560.1, from coordinate 29,151 downwards.
CCTCCTGCCCCCACCCATGTCACTCCCAGGCCCCCGCTCGGCCCCGCCCCCAGCCCGCGCGTCCCTCCTCCTGCCCCACTCACCGGATAGGCCGCTCCGGGCATCGGGGAGCGGTACAGCCCTTGACCTGGCGCCGGGCCCATTCGCACGGGAGGCCCCGGAGTCCCGCCCGGGCCGAGAGCAGCTGCTGCGCCCGCCCCTCCTGAAGCTCCGGCGCCGCCGCTCGGTGCCACAGACTGGAAACCCGCCCGGGCCGCCATCTTCCCCGGAGCCGCTGCTGCAGCTGCACAAAGAACCGGAACCGGAACTCCCCCCGCCCCCCGCGCGCCCCCCGTGCAGCCGCCTGTCTGCCCGACTGTCCGAGCGGCGCGGGCGACTAAGGGCAGCGAGACTATGGGCTAGAGGGAGGGGGCGACTAGCTGAAGAGCGTGCTGACCACTCCCTCCCGCCTTCACGGTTCGGGAGGCAAAACCATAGAGAAGACTCTGGGCTAGAGAGTCCCTGTGAGCGGGCGCCCCCAAGCCGACGGGAGGAAGACAAGGAGCGGGAGAGCGGATCGCAGCCGCAACCCCAGCCCTCTTCGTGGAGTAATGCTTCATCTCAGCGCAGTGCGTTTAACTTTTCAAAATGCTTTGATTGATTTTAATTTCCTTCGCTGCTATAAACTCGGGAGGCTGCAGAGGAGATCTCACTGTTTATTTCATTTTATAATCAGGAAAGCTGAACTCAGAGAGTAAAATGACTTGGTAAAGGTCAACCAACAAGTTAGGAGTAAAGCCAATCTAGAATCCAGAGCTTCTGACTCATAACCCGGCATTCAGTCTACATATAAAGTGCCTCAATAACTACCTCACAAGAGAACTTCAGTCGAACTTTGTCCCTCAACATTTAACTTAACCTGCTTCCAGATTTTAAGTTTCAGTTTATTTTTAATTTTGACCCTGCTTTCCCAGAATTTCAAAGAAACCTTGATGCTAGGCCTTCTCTTTGGGGTCTCTGTTGCCTTTTAATTCTCCCTCTTTCCCTGCCCATGGGTTTAAAACATTCCTGGTATGATGATCAGCCTGTCACATCCCAGGTGTGTGTGTGGGGGGGAGTCTCCCTTATTCTTCCCGATTGGCCCCAAGCCAAGCTCAACTCTAGGCACTTAGTGGGAAGGCCTGAATACTTTTCAAGTAAGAGAAGAATGACACTGAAGAGATGGTTGAAACCCAGTTTATTAGACCAGAGGCATGCGTCACCCTTAACCCTGCCTGTTGTTCTCTATCTATGCACGCCCCTTGGCCTTGGTCCTGCTTTCCTCTGGAGAGATTTGATCTCTAAGGAGCTCCTTGAAACAGAGAGTTCCCGAAGATCCTATAAGCTCACTCTCCATCTCCAGGCCCGTGCACAGCTGACCTGCCACAGGTTCTGTTCTGGGTTTGGAAACCAAGACAGCTGGGCAGAGGAAGCCTAGGAAGGGGCAGGGCTCTTCTGACCCTGGTGCCTGGTAGAAGGGGCATGGCAGGCCCTCTATCTCACGTCTCTCATTAGGGTAGGGACAGAATAACAGAGTTTTCAACTTCTCTAGGTTTGTGTCTTTCCTCTGACTACCAAACCCTACCTCACCAGCAAATTTAAGTGGTGGGCCTGGGTATTAGGTGAGGAAAGGGAGGTTGAGCACTCAGAAAGAGGGAAAGGCCACTGACTGAGGACCGTAGCTTCTGCCTTTCAGCACCCCACTGTTCCAGCTACAGGAGTTCCCAGTCCACACCTCCCTCTACTTTGACACCTTTGATTTAGCATGCAGAGCAGATCTCTATTCCCTGGGTAGGGGCTCTCTCTGGAGCAACCCCTTCCCCAGGGAGGCCATAGTCATACAGGCAAAGGGCACTGGGGTGGGTGGAGCAGGGGAGGGAATGTTAAGGCTGCAGGGAGAACAGAGGGTGCCAGGTGGCGGGTAGGGGGTTGGGGGTGGGGGGAAGGCCAGAAAGAGGCAGAGCTTGTGATTCACAGCTTCCTTTATGTCGCCACCGAGACAGTGAGACAGTGCGAAGGTTACAATGCGCGTGTCGTCTCCTTGTGCTTCTCAGAGGGATGTGTGTACATAGTACAGACACCAGGGGAGAGAGTCCAACTCTTTATACAGGCGAAGGCATTCAGAGACCAGGGAGGGGGCAGAAACACAGAAAGGGGAACGTGGAGTGGGAGGATGGTTCTCAGAGACAAGAGGGGATAGGGTAGAAACAGACAGAGTTAGGGGGAAGTATATACAGAGATATAGCAATATAGAGTCTGTATTATATAGAAATAGAAAATGCAGATGAGGTTGTTGAGAGAAGCAAATGAAGTTGTGGAAGAGGACTTAGGAGAATTCCATAAGAAAATTTATGGATGTGACCCTATGCAGGGGTCCCTGGGAGAGGGAGCAGTGAGGTTAGGCACCAGTGCCCCTCTCCCTGAGCTGGAAGTCAACCAGCTGGATCTTTTTACGGATGGTACAGAAGGGCTATCTATCTCTTGGGATTTCTCTCCCGCAGCTGTGGTGTGGGGGTGAACTTGTATGTATCAGGATGTGACCTACAGCACCAGGGCCACATCTTGTCTCCATTTCCACTTCTTCAGGAGATTCCCCATACCCACCTCCCTAGAGACTTCACATGGTGTGGGGGAGAGAACATAGTGTGTTACTTCTTGTCTGGAGACTTGGGGTTGGGGGCGGTCACTGGGCTGAGAGGGTCTCTTAAGGCTGGGGAAGCCCCCCCACTAGCCCTGTACCCCAAGGTACATTCTCTAGTTTGGGGCCAAATTTCAGACCCCGGGGAATCCCCTCCATCCCCCAGTTGGAGGAGGCTTTGGTGACGGGTGGCAGCAAAATGTAGGTGTACACTCAGATGATAGACAGCCAGACAGACAGAATTTAGGCCGGGCACTAGGGGAGGCAGCATGGAGCAGAGAGGCAGCCCAAGGTCACTTGCCCCATTCTCTCCTTTTAGTTTCTTTTTCAGATTAGTTTTGTTAAAAATGAAAAGAATGAGATAGAGGCAGGGAGAGGACTCCATGGTCAAGATTCCTTCCTCACCTCAGATGGGAGGAGAGAACTGCCCAGGAGTTGGGGACTGCCTTGGGAGTGGGGTGAGACCCCAGGGCAGTTGTGGGGACAGCTGGGGGTCCCCTTGCTCTCCTAGCCCTCCCCATCTAGGCCTTTGGTACAGTGGCCTGCAGGGCTCAGCAGGTAAAGTCCTCAAAAGTGCCTCGGGCCGGATGGTGAGGTAGGATGTTGGCAGCGTATGTCATCCCAGCAGGATGGCCCCGAAGGCTCTCACACGGGTTCTGGGGAATGGCACAGAACAGAGACTGGTTATTGTAAGAGCTAGAGGTGACGCTGGGGTGTGGGGGAAGCAAAGGAGACAAGGGGGGATGCGGCAAGGGATGGTCTTTGGGGAATTAAGGGACACCCCTCTTAGGCTCCCTCACATGTCTTTTGACGTCATCCAGGCTGAGGGCCACGCCTTTGTCTGCGCTGCTCCTTTTGGCCTCCTTCTGGCACTTCCCTCGTCTGCACAGCTTGTGCTTAATGACCTGAGACACAGGTGGGTGGGCGCGCTGGAACCCCGCCCCGCCCGTGGCCCCGCCCGCGGCCCCGCCCCCGCTCACCTCGTAGGCATAGTCAAAGAGCTCCAGCACCGTGAGGATGCTGGCCCCGATGAAGAGCCCCATCTGGCCCCCAATGTCTCCTGCGGGGGGAGGGGGCACAAGGAGATCAGTGAGATGCAGACACGGAGGAGGCGTAGGGTTAACTGGGTCAGAGGCAAGCAAGCCAAGTTGCAAAAGGATTGACAGTCTTCAGACAGAGAAGTCAGTCTAGCTGGGATTTTATTATCTTCTCTATGCTTTTCTGCATTCTTCTACTTTTCAAAAAATAAAAGATGTCATTCAGAAAAAAAAATTGTTTATAAAATAACTCAAAACATTCTCTACACAAAATTTTCAAGGGCATATAAATAGTCCCCACTTCCACTCCTCCCCTTCTCCTTCATGCCCTGGGGTCTATCTCATCCACTTTGTCTTAAGAAGGCTCAGACCCTTCCCCTAACCACAAACCAAGACTAGAGTCTGGGGAAAGGCCCCTGGGGATGGCAGGGGAAGAGGAGCTCATGGGACTGAGGTGAGCAACCTGCTTTGGGTGATAGGGTGTCACCATGCTCAGGGAAGTATGAGACATGGGAAGAGGTTAGGTGTTGACAACTCACCCAGGAGCCCAGCAATTTCATAAGCCTTCTTCTGCTCAATGGTCTCATAGTTGAGAACTTCAAAGAAAATATCCAGCACCAAGATGTTTTCTCTGTAAAGGGGTAAGGGGTGGAGACCTAGGTTCAAGTCATATGTCTGTCCCTTCCTAGCTAGGTGACCTTAATTCAGGTTAATTCATGTTAACCTCTGAATCTCAGGCTGCATATCCATGATGAGGTCCTGATGGGACTACCTACCTTTTAGAGTTATTGTGAGGATTAAATGAGATTACTTATGTGAAACAAAACGCCACATTAAGCGAGAGGTGAGTCCAGTAATAGCAGTGAAGATGGAGACAAAAGGTAAAGCAAGGAGAGAAGAAAAAGTGTTGCTCCCCTACTTGTTCCAGCTTGATCTTCTCTCCATGCCCCCCTCAGACTCTTGGGGTGCCTTCTCCATTTTACCTCTACTTCCTCCTGCCTGCTGCACCCCACCCTCACCCCCAGTACTCATACCCTTCATAGTCTCAGCCCAAGGGCCCTGCCTGGCACAGTGACAGCCCTTACCCTATGTACTGTTCAGACTTGTTGAACTTCTTGGCCAGGTACTTGGCGGATGCTTTGCTGGGGATCTTGACCATGGACAGCTCCTTGCCATACCGGGTCAGGTTGCAAGGCATCTCACACACACAGTACTCCTGGTCCTTCTCCACCAGGAAGTCTGCGCCCGTCAGGTGAGAGATGCCAGTTGAGTGGTGCCCTTCTGCCAGCACCTTCCCAACAGCACATCCTGGTCCTGCTCAAAGGAACCCAGAGCCCCTCCTCTTTCTGACTTGTCCTTCACTTCAGCCCTGTGCCCATCTGTGACGATCCTCACCCAGACTCCCCAAGGATTTTCTTAATCCTACATCTCATTCCCTCAGGGCCCTCAGGAGTCAGCCAGCGTTGAAGTATTGATGAGAAAGGGTGAAGGCCCCTCCCTGGTGAACCCTGTTTATTTTTCTCAGGGACCACTGGAGATGCTATTCCTGGCCTTACAAAAGTCTGGTAAAAGACAGTACAGGTGAAGGTTGGTGTGAAACTCCTCTGCCAGTAGCTGGCAGTATCTCCCCTGCCCCAGGCTGCCCCAGGCCGCCCCAGGCTGCCCCAAGCCGGGGCACTCACCCAGCGCAGGATCTGCACACTCCTTGTACTGCTCAGGAGTGCAGTACGGGGCATCCCCTACAGAGGAGAAAAGACATTGGTGCAGGACAGGGATTAACGGGTTCTTGTGACATGATGGTCCCAAAAGCCCAGAGGCCAGGATGTAGGGAATGGGAGGATAGGTTAAACCAACCCCGTCTGTCCTGGGGGTGTCCCTCCACAGCAGTTTACCATCCTGGACCGCTCCCAGCTATCCCAGTGGGTACAGGCAGGAATTGAGGTCAGAGAGACAGGAACCATGAGAGTATGGAATGGGGCGGGAACTGGGGTGGGGAGGAACCAATTGGTCTTGTTTCTGTATTGGCAGAAGGTTGATAAGCCTGGGGAACTGAGGAGGGGCACTGGGCTGAGGGTCCCCAGGGTTGTGTTCAGAGCTTTGGGGTCTGACCTGGCATGTGCACCATACGACAGTTACAGTTTTCCACCAGGTAGCGTGTCTCACAGTCTATGCGGCAGGCGGTAATGCTGTAGGAGTCGAAGAAATCCGAGTCCATGGTAACAGCTTTGCAGGTGCCCCAGGGTGGGGGCAGGTAGATGAGCTGCTGGGAGAGCCGGGGAGCTGGGGGAGTGGGGACTTTTCCCCCAAGTCACCTTGATGGGCTTTTCTAACAGAACTCCGGAGTCCTGACCCCTCTCCCTCCGCAGCCTCTGAGGGTCTCAGAGTTTACAGAGTATTCATTAGATCACCCATGCTTCTGACTCCCCAGATCACACTTCCCCAGCTCACTGGTCCCTTCTAATATTGATTGTCCACTACACCTTGACCTCTCAACAACCCCCACTGGGACCAGCCTTCAGGGGTGTGTGTGTGTGTGTGTGTGTGTGTGTGTGTGTGTGTGTGTGTGTGTGTTTGTCCCTCTCACCCTCTGCTCCTGGCAGGCCACAAAGGTCTGGAAGCCTGGGGCCACACCGAAGCCCAGCTGGTCGATGAAAGGTGGCTCATCCTGACTGTGGATCTGCACTTTGATGCCAGCTTCAAAGGATGTCTCATCTATGAGAATAAGGACAGAGAGTGTTAAGGGGCTTCTGACTCACTACTCCCCTTATCTCTCCTGAGAATAAGCACAGCATACCTTGGGACTGGGGGGTGTCTGTGGGGCCCTACCCCACCCCAGCCTCCTTCTGTGCTCACCAGCCCCATGCTGCTCTGATGACCCTTGCATCCTTACCTGGCTTCAGCTTTGCATCTTGGTGCTTCAAATTCTTTCTCACTGTCTCAGATGCTCTCCATTTCTCCCCCTCCTTTCCTCCCTTCTCCCCCATCTCAAACTGCCCCCAAGGCCCTGAGACCAGATAGACAGCAGGCAGCCCAAGAAGAGAAGGAGTTATTTATAGAGCCAGTGGCGGTCACTGGTGGAAAGGGATGGCTGGTTACCTTGGAGAGTAACTGAGCCAGGAAGGGTTGGGGGGCAGAGAAATTTGAGGTGGCCGTCAGATGGATGGAGATGAAGACAGTGAGTTGCTGGTAGGAAGAGGAGAGCCCCAGCCCTGATGTGGCTCCCCTAGTAGAGTCCAGGAGTCCTGGGCAGAGGCTGAAGCCTGGAGCCATGGGGAGGGCCCTGAGAGAGGTGACATACCCGTCTCCCCCCAGACGGGCAGGTATTCGTCCTGTTGGATGTCCAGCATGATCTCCAGCCCATTGCCTGTCCCGCCCTTCATGGTCTTCAGCCGGGGCCGCCCATCTCGGCCGGAGTTGAATGTGTAGCACTTTCCATACCTTGTGAAGACCTAGCAGAGAGAGGGGAGCCCCTGAGTGCTGCCAGTACCCTATCTCCACCAGGGCTGGGCCTAGACCCCCAGCTGCTAGAATTTCAGCCTCCTTCTGAGTGATGCCTCCTGTGGAGCTGGTTCTCCATTTGTCCCCCTCTGAACCCCCGCCCTTCTTTGTCCTGCTGTGTGCCCTGGAATGCTGGTTCCCGTGGGAGCATCGCCTTGCTCCTTTGCCACCTGGATGGACTTGAGATTAGATTTAGTCAAAGGGAGGGATCAGTAAGTGATCAGAAAGTGGAGAAAGAGGAGAGCAGGCTTCTGGTCCTTCTCCACCCCTTGAGAGCATACTGGCAGTGGCTCAGACCCTCCTCAACTACAAATCCTGCCAGAAGGGCTCCCTGCAAAGCACTGTTGCTCCCTGTGCTCCTCCAGCCCATATGCGACAGCACTTCACCACTGTCACTAGGTGCCTTAGACCCCCTGTTGTTTTCCTGAGCTGCTCTCAGCTCTGCCAACAGCCCCTTGGTTAAAGCCTTTTCAGTTGAACTATCTGAGTGGCAGTCTTGTTCCTGCTGGGACCCTGTCACATACATGTCCACCACCAGAACCCCGTGATAACCACACCCCAATCCATCCTTTGGATCCTCTCCCCCAGGCCTTCTGGCTCCTGGGCCTTCTGAGACATATGATCTCTTGTCCTGAATTTCACCCCGCTCTTCCCCAAACAAGCTAGGCTTTTTGTTTTCCTCCAGTCATTAGTCCCTATGTCCATCATTGTTCCACTATCACTGGAACCTAAAAATAGACCCAATTTCCAGGCCAAGGACCATGCTCAGCCATGTACCAGAGCCTCTAATCCCAGCATTTGGTTCTGAGCACCCAGGACCTGGCATGCTTGGCAATACTTGTACAGAACTCAGGCCTCAGAATACAGCTCAGCCCAGGGCCAGTCTCTCCACTCCAGGCCCCAGTGCAGACTTATAGCAGCTCTGATTACACAGCCACAGAGAGGAGAGTGAAACGATTCTCTATGACCTTTCCCCCACAACCTCTCTGAATGTCTCCAGATTCCCACAAATGAATTCCTACCACTGGAGGGTGACTGAGTCCACATGATGAGACATAGGTGAGTACAGACACTGTTCAGAGAAAGAGAAAGCTAGAGTTTCAGGACAGACTGGAGCAGCAGGGTGTGGGGATCACTAGAAAATAGAGCCCTTGCCTCCTTCCCCATCCTGGAACAGCCTCCTGTACCCCACTCCAGAAGAGAAAACATGCTTTCCCCCATATTGTTGATGAGGTCCAGAGATGAGGTAGAGATAGAACTCTGAGAACGCCTAATCCCCCAGTCCACAAAATGCCTACTGGGTTTTGTGGCATTTAGCCACATCGCGGACACCCCCCTCTCCTGTCTAGCCTCCATCTGGGGATGTAAGGTGCCCTGCTGTTAGCTGAGCGCCAGCCTCTCCAGTCCTTAGGGTGGTGTGGCCGAGAAGTGGACTGCTGCTGCCACCTGGTGGTGCTGCATAAGACATACCTTCCCTACCCTTAAGTCCAGAGGAACCTTGGTTGACCACTTCTATTCTGCCACCCAGGAGCCAAAACTTCCAGATCCCTGTCTATTTGGTCAGTCCAGAATGCACTGATAGGATTACACCCACATTCTCCTGCACTAGGGAGGAGGTGGGGGACTGAGGGACAGTATGTGGAGAAGAAAGGCAGGCATCTGGCCCCTGGAAGGGGCAGGAAAGGAGTCGGGCAGACAGAACTAGAAACTGAACTGGGGGAAAGTGTGGGTCCACTTGTTCCCTAAGCAGGCAAGGCCCTAGATCCTGGAGTTGGAGGGCAAACAGGAGGTCAATTCTATTAGTGAGAACTTTCCCGGAAAGAAGGTCACTGGACACTTAAAGTTGGAGGGGAAAGGGGTGATTTAGAGGAAGCCTGTTAGTCTCCATCAAACACACACACACACACACACACACACACACACACACACACACACGGAGGGGCACAGTAATACCAAATGAGGACACAATGAAGTCCCTGCTGTGGGAGGTACTGACAAGGAGTGTGGTAGGAGAGGGGGCTGTCCCCACCCCTCTGCCTCCATACCTTCTCCTGCACCAGCAGAGACCAGGTAAAACCTGTTCCAGCTCCAGGCGAGGGTGAGAGTCAAAATAATGAGCAATGGGCCCCTCAGATAAAAGTTTGAATAAGCTCTCAGGCCCTGCCAATCACAGGGAGGTCTGGGCAAGGGCTGGAGAAGCTGGCAGACATTTAAGGAGACACCAAAGGCCTGAGGGAAGCAGCTAATTACCAGCTAGTCCAGATGTATTTCAGGGCTCTAACAGGAGGAGCAGCAGCCCAGCGCCAATCCCCAGGGCTCCAGGCAGGTGAGCCGAAAGCTCTGGTATTTTTCCTAGGTCACAGCAGGTGGGGAGTCCAGGTGAGGTGGGGGAGGGCGAGGAGGTCGCCAGCTCCAGGGGGTGAGGGCCAGGGTGAGTCATGGCAGACATTCTTAGGGTGACACGCCAGGCATGGACCCCCACTCACCACTGAGAAGTTGTGAGGACCGCAGGGCCCGCCACGGTAGGAGCAAGAGAGCAGCATGTCCTCCAGCCGGTGGCAGGAGCGGTTGTAGAAGCGGTGTAGGTTAAAGGGCTCCCCAGAGAAGGCCTCGGGCCCTGGCGGGGCGAGGGGCACCCCAGGGTCATCACTTTCGTCCAAGCCCAGCATGGGGGCCAAGTAGAGTAAATCAGGGTAGCTGAGCTGGGACAGCCGCACGGTATTGGTGTTGCAGAGGGTGACCGCCGGGAAGGCCAGCTCCGAGGTGGACACCTCATCTAACAGAGTCACATGCGGGTAGCTGAGGTAATAGGCAACGCGGTCCCCTACCTGGCACAGGAAGGCACCCAGCGCCAGGACAAAGGCCACTGCCCATATGGCCTGCCTCAGCCCTGGGCCCCCCTCCACGAAAATGTGGCTGGTGCCATGGAGGGTGCAGCTACTGGCAAAAGTCACTAAGTCCACGGGCGAATCCCCCTTTCCGGCCTTGTTCCTCAATGCCTCCTTTTCCTTTTCTTCTTCCTCCTCTTCTGATTCTGAGCTGTCCCGCTGCTGCCGCTGGTGGGGACTCCACATATCTCCCAAGGGCCCTGGGGCCTCCTCCCCAGAAGAGAATGACACAGAGCAGAAGATCTGGATGGGCATCTTCTCCGGGGGCTTCCTGGCAGGCAGTTGGCAGGAAGAGAAGGAGATGTGGTCCCGAGCAGGGCCAGTCACCCAGCCCTTCTGCCAGGTGTCCCCTGCCCAGCTGGCCGTCCTTCCTGGCCAGGGCCTCTGTGACAGTGTGGCTGAGGTGGGGCGGGGCGTGGAGAGAGGACCAGTGTGCCCTGCCAGGGAGGGCGGTGTCTGGGCTGATGAATAATTGATGCAGCAGGAAAGGGAGGCTGATGGAGAGGGGCAGGGCTAGAGCCCCTTTCCTACCACCAGTACCAGCTCCAGGGCTGAAGACAGAGTGGAACCCCTGGGGAATCCTAGGGGCTCCTGGTACCCACCTCTCCAGGTGAAATGAGACCCAGCACGGTCCTTTGCTCCCATCTGCCAAGATGACTTCAGCCAGCAACAGTCCCTGACCCTCTTACTCTCTACTCTGCTCCTTAGGGCATGTCCCTTGGTCTTCTCACCCTGGGGCCTCTCTTCATTCTCTGAGCTCTCTGAGCCCCTGCACTTTTATAACAGCCTCTTAGACCTCTAATTCTTATCAAATTCTCCAAACCCATAATCCCTGATTATTTCATTGACCCCCAATTCTCTGACTGTACCTTTAGACCCCAATCCCCCTCTAATCATCCATTTAATCCTCAGTTTCCTTCCAATCACTGTACTGATCCCAATTTGCTTTCAGATACTTCTGGAGCCCCTAATTCCCCTGCCATCATTCCCTTGACCTCCAATTTCCCTTCACCCCCCCACCCCCAGCCATGGCTCTGCTTTAAGGCAGTACCCTCCTCCATGCTGATTGTGCTTAGGTCACTTTCCCCTCCTCCACTCCCTCTGTGGCTTGGGGGGCAGCCCAGGTTCCATTAGCAGAGGTCTCTCATTGACCACAGACTCATTTATGGCCAGTTCCCGGCACTGGGGGGAGGGACCAGGTCTCTTGTAGCTGAAAATCTTCCAGGCACATCACCACTCCCCCTCCCAGCTAGCCCACCCCCAAGTCCAGGAGAGGAGTCAGGGAATTCTCCTCTGGTGGGTGGGAGAAATTGAGACCAGAACAGGAACAGGGTCCTGGGTTTGGTGGAGTATTGGGAGCCAATTTGGAGTATACCCCAAACCGTCAACCTCAAAGACCCCCAGCCCTTCTGTCTCAGAGGCTTCCTTAGCCCCCAGTTTATCATTCCCTGCCCCCAGGCCCCTGGTCCCCCAGTGTGCTGTGATTACTCAGGGCCACTGGTTGAGGAACTTGAGCCACCAGTCAAGTCTCCAGGGCTGAGAAGGTGACCTGAGGGAGGGGAGGGGAGGGAGGCATATTAACCCTGCCACTGCAGGGCCAGAGAGGAGCAGTGGGGGTCAGACAAGTCTACTCCCTTTCCTTGCTGTCACTAGCACACCTTCCAATCTCCCTCCCTCCCTGCTCCCACACATCCTCCCTTCCATTTGCATGTGGAGATGGAATGTGCTGGGATGGGAGGCAAGGTGCCAGGTTCCAGCAGAATTGACTGATGTGGGACCTTTGGCCTCTGTTTTGCTGCCAGGGACACAGAGGCCCCAGAAGAAGAGGAACCTTGGAGATCTGGCCCATCTCCATCCTATGACACTGCCCTCAGACTGGCCTCCTTCTATTCTGTCTAACCAATAACTTCCCTACTGGTCCCCCTGACTCTCCACCTCCCCGCAGTGTCTCCCAACCTTTAGTTTTTACAGTGTAGTTCTGACCACTCTCTTGCTTGAAGACCTTCTCTTACTCCCCACTGCCTCTTGGTAAAATGTATCCACCCCCCCCCACACACACACACACACTTCCCAAAAGACCCACAAGGCTTTTGCAAACCTAAAATAATTTACCTTCCAACCTCATCTCCCAGGACCCCTCAACTCAGCCAGCCACTGTACCCTTCTCCCATTCTGCTGACACACTAGGCTCATCCACAGTTCCCTGCCTCCCCTGGACCACATCTGGGAATTCCTACTCAGTTTTCAAAACCCTTCTCACATTTTACCACCTCCAAGAAGCCTTCCCTGACTTCACAGGGCATAGTGTCACCAGGGGACAGACAGAGGAGCTCAGTTCTGTTTAAGACCCGTCAGACTTGAGTGGCTACTTGAGGAATGTGAGAATTTTAAAAAAGCAGGATCCAAAGACTGCATGGAAAAACAGGAGCCAAGAAAGACCAGAAATACCCAGGGCAACCAGATTTAAGTTCTAGCAGAGACAGGAGAAAAAGACACGTTCACCTCAGTGGCTGCTCTCAGGATTCTCCTGCATGAATTCATGAGTTCCTTTCTGCTTCCTGGCTCATGTGCATTTTCTTCCTGCCTACCAGCCTCAGCTCTCAGAGGGCAGGGTCCTCCTGTGGGTGTCCTCAGAATATGTTTCAGGGGTGCGTTCCAGACTTGGGTCGGGCATGGGGTGGACTGGGGAAGCAGCAGCTGGCTATGCATCCCATGCCCACTAGAGGGCGTTGAACCCTACCTTCAGGTTTCCTGGAAAGGGAAGTGGTAGGGAATTTCAGAAGGAAGAAACTAAAGCAGGGGAGCTTCCAGTGCAGGACCTCACCAAAGGGGAGGGGATGCACACACAGAGCAGCGGTGACTTTGTGTGGCTGGACACTTCTTTCCCCACACCAACACAAAGAACCACAACCACAATGCACACCTGCATATCATTTTCCTACGGGGCAGCAAAGAAACACACACCCCAACTGAATGTCCTCTCTCCTCTAGCCTTGTTTCCTACTGCATCTCATTCTAGGAGATCTATCTAAAAATTTCAGTCATGGGGAGATGAGGGAAGTATCAAGGAGACACAAACAGCTGTGGTGGAAACCCAGTGCTTTTTAACTGTCTGAACGCCAGTCCTGCCTCGCATTCATGGGATGTTTCCTAGTTTTTAATTGACATCTCCTTAGATCTTTCTACAATCCAGTGAAATAAGCAGGTTTGAGCATTTTCAAATTCAATTGACAGATGTGGAGACTAAGGCACCAGGACTTGTTCAAGTCTCATGGAGAGCAAGTAATGGGTTTTTGGCTAGAGACAGACCATCCCTCTCTAAATCCCATCTTTCTTCCTCATTCTTTCATTTGCTCATCAAATGTTTACTTAATGTCTATGTGCTGAGACACTTGGAGACCAGATAATAGACCAGGATCCTGCCTTCACGTAGTTTACTGTCTAATAGGGGAGATAGAGATCAATTTTTTTTTAATCTAAAAAATAAATACTTGGTGTTCTCTGGTAACTTAGCAGTTAAGTCCACAGCCTCCTGCCAGTATAATCCCAAGGACCTGGGTTCACATCCCAGGGCCAGGGTGGTGGGAGGGCAGACAATCAAGATGAACAACTAAATAAAATAAATGAAAGTGCTTCTCCCTCTTCTCTCTTACTGCCTGCCTACTCACCTTCATTCCTGCCCATACCTTTCCTTTAAAATTAAATAAATAAAAAATTTAAAAAATATTTAAGTTCAACCCCTAATAAGTGCTGTGAAAAAACAATATGGTTCTAGAGGGGTGACTGATGAAGGTTCTTCTGACCCAGAGTGGGAAATAAAGAAAGAATTTTCTGGGGAAATGATGTTTGAATTGCAATCTAAGGAAAAAGGCAGAACTGGAGCACCCTGGTGGAGTAGCAGTTCGATCAGCTGCCTTCAGTGCAGTTCACATATATCCAGAGAACCTGGATTCATGTCCTGGGGGGAACAACTAAGGTGAACAACTGAAATTAAATAAAGCACTTCCTCTTCCTCTCTCTTCCTGTCTGCCTGCCTTTTCTCCTTCCTTCCTACCTGCGCCTTTCCTTAAAATAAAAAAATAAATAAAAGAATAAAGCATCTTAATCAGGTAAACTTCCACAGGTATGCTTGTGAGAGGGGGTGATATTCTAGAGAACAGAGTCTGTGCAAAGGCCCCAAGGAAAGCAGAGAGGAGGAAGATACAACTAGAGGGTATGGTTAAGAACAGGCTGGAGAAGCAGGTAGGACCCAGACCACTCAGGACCCTGAAGGCTACAAAGGATTCTGGATCAACAACAATAGGAACCTCCTCGTGGAAGGGTGTGAAGTACCAGATCAGCGTTTTGCTGAGACCACCTTGAAAGAGTCACAGGCATTTTTAGAAAGCATAGTTTCCACACTGTTACCTCTGTGAGGGAGCCATTGCGGCTGTCCAGGTGAGAAACAGAGTGCTCGGGTGGCCTGGAACAGGATGGCAGAGTGGAGATGTCTAGGAGACAGAGTTGGCAGGTCCTAATAAGGGTGGCGAGGGATCTGCACTGTCAGCGGTGATGTCTTGTTTGCATAATGGGGTCATTGGTGGGGTGGCTCCCTAGGCCAGGAACCCAAGAACTAGTTTGGGAGTAAGATTCTGAAGTTGGCATTGTAACTGGTGGTTTTGAAGACCCCTGGGTCACCCAAATGGAGAAGCTAAGTGGGAAATTGGCCACTGAGGCTGATGCTCAGAGGAGAGAGCTGGCCTGAGACATACATTTGGCATTTGTCAGTGTATAGATGATAATTGAGGTCATGAGTGGAGATGAGACTGCCCAAGAATAGAACCTAAAGTTTAAAAAAGAAAGAAAAACAAAGGCCTGATTTGGCAATATCCACTTAAGCTAAACAGTATCCTAACCTGTGACTTAACCATAACTCCTAGATATATACACCCAAGGGAAATGACTGCATGTCAACCAAAGATATGGACAAGATGTTTATTTTTAATAGCCCCAAACTAGAAACAACTCAAATGTCTAGAAAGAGTAGCATGAATAAATATTTATATTTATATATTTATATAATATATATTTATATATAATATATATTTATATAATAAAATGCTACACTGCATTGAAAAAGAATTAACTACTGCTACGCAACAATATGACTGAATCTCACAGACAAAATCATAAGCAAAGAAGACAGGCACAAAAGGGCATATACTCTGGAGAATATATATACATATATACACATATATACATATATGTATACACATATACAGATATATAGGAATATATGTCAAGTTGAAGAATAGGTGAAACTTACCTATATTGACAGAAGTCAGAATAATAGTTAACTCTTTAGGGTACTATTAACAAAGAAAGAGCCCAAGGGAACTTCGGGGAATGTTGGAAATATTTTACACTTTTACACCAGTGTAAAAATATCCTAATGTAATATGTAAAACATTATTTTGTAAGATACACCAATGTAAAAATTCATGAAGCTGTAAATTGTACCCTCGTGCTTTAAAAAAAGGAAAGCTTGGGTCAGAGACTTGAGTAGTGCCTATGTCTAATGGCCAAGTAGAAGGGGATGAACCGGCAAGAACAGAGAAGTGGCTAGACAAAAGGGGGAAATCAAGAGACTATGGTTGTCAGGAAAGAGAGTAGTTAAAAAAAGAGGTGGTGGCCAACTATTTTTAGTGGTTTTTTGTTTTTTTTAAAAAGGAAAGATACAGGCAGAAATGAAGGTATACAGGCAGAAATGAAGGTGAACAGGCAGGCAGGCAGGAGGAGAGAGAAGGAAGAAGCGTTTATTTTGTATTAAGTTGTTCATCTTGATATATTGCACCCCTCCTACCCTAGCCGTGGGTTAAGAACCCACGTCCTTGGGATGAGTGTGGACTACACCTGCCAGAGGCCATGGACTTAACCACTAAACTACCAGGATGTGCCCGTTTGAGTATTATTGAGAAATCAAGGATAAAAAATGTCTGCTGGATTTGATAACATGGAGGTCACTAGTGGTTTTAGCTACAAGTATTTTGGTAGAGTGGTGGGGAGTGAGGAAGAATGCAGCCTGTAGTGAATTAGAGATGAAGAAATTGAGACACTGGAATATACACATCCCTTTGAAGAATTTTTTCTGTGAAGGGAAGAGACATACAGTGTGGGATCTGGAAGGGGCTGTGAAGCTGAGAAATGTTTGTTTATCTGAGCCCAAACTTGACGTATAGTAAGTGTTCAATAAATGTTAGCTGTCATCGTAGATCTCTATCTATAGATATCTCTCTATATATAGATATGTAGCTATTTTTTTAAGGAAAGGTAGGCAGGCAGGCAGGAAGAGGAGGAAGAAGAAGCACTTTATTTTATTGACTTGTTCATCTTGGTTGTTCCCTCCCACAAGGGGTCTTGGACATTTGGGAATGTATGTGGACTATGCCCGGTATACTAAACCACGAGGCCACCAGAGAGTGCCTGTCGCTATATTTTAAGATGGGAGAATCTGCATGTTTCAATTTCACTTGAAAGGCTCCACTGGAGAGGGAGCGACTCAAGGTAGAGGAGGAAGTGGCAGCATCCTCAAGAGATCAGATAAAAAGAATAGGTTAAGATGAGTGTTCACCTCTGGGATTGGTTTCCAGGGGACAGGGGCGATCTTGTCTGAGGCACCTATCTTCTCTGTGAAGCAGGAGGCAAGGTCATCTGCTGAGGGTGAGAGGAAGGTCAAGAAGCATGGCTATTTGAGAAGAGTGGAGAAGATTGCAGGAGCCACAGGGAAGAGCAAGCTGATCAGGAAAACAGTGGAGTTGCGGGCAGCCCTGCAGGCCAGTTAAGGGTGTTGATCATGTAGGCAAAGTGATTCCAAGCTGGCCTGCTGTGTGACTTTCTCCGGTACAGCCTGACTGCCCTGGATTCACCCTGGGAAAAGCCGTAGTGGGTCCATCTGAGATTGGAACTTAGCCAAATGATGCAATGAAAAGGCAGAGAAGCCAAAAGACTTGGGGTTCAACCTGAGGCTGGGATTCCTTCTCCCACGCACCCTTTCCCCGCTTCCTGCCTCACCACACTGCTTCCCTCCAGAGCCTGAGCACTGGGGAGCCAGAAGCACCCTCGTCCACCACACACTCCCACTCCCACGGTCGCACAAAAAGAACTGGACTTAGAAGATCTGAAGTCAAGGTGCTACTCTGTCATTTACTGGCTGTCTGACCTCAGGCAAGTCACCTCTGAGCTTCAGTCACTGTACCTCTCAGATGAAGATATGAACATCTTCCTGCCTCCCAGAATGATGAGGATCACATGAGCTAAAGTAAAAGAAATTTGTAAATTGCAAAGCACAACTGAAAGAGATGATTAATTTTTCTGGTATGTGCCCTGCATGCAGCCAGAGGTTTGCCAGCACACAGCTCTCTCCCACAGCCACACAAAGTGAGCTATGTGTGCATCATGCACATCCACACTCGTCCACTTTGCACCCTCGTCGACATGCAGTCTCACAGATGTGCACACAGGTGCACATGTGCTTGCACACTTGGGGCACACATTCAGGGAGGGGGCTAATGTCCAAGGGCAAGGCCATTGCAGCAGTCCCTCTTCAAGGGCTATTCCTAGCCTGACCTGATGACGCAACGCATGGAGACACTCAACACCAAGCTACACAGCCCCGCCTCTCACACCCCCAGGAATGTCAGCACATCAGTGGAGTACAGATGAAGGGGATGGGAGAGGGTCTTCTTTCCAAGAACTCAGAGGTCAGAAAAATCACAATGCCTTGCCCCTTTCTCTTGGGAATGGCCTTGAGAGCCTGGGGTGGCAGAGTCTCTGTCCTCATGGTTTTGGTTTTTGTTTTTAAAGGAAGGAATGAAAGAGCAGAGTCAGGCAGCAAGAGACGGGAAGAAGAAACATTTGTTTTATTTAGTTGTTCACCTTGGTTGCTCACACCAGTCCTAGGATGTGAACCTGGGACCTTGGGATGTATGTGGACTGTGCCCAACCACTACTCTACCAGGGCTTGCCAGTCCTCATAGTTTCTTAAAGTTGCTTCCCTTCAAGGGGCAGAGCCCATCCTGGAGGTAAGGAAGCCCCTATACTAGTCCCTGCACAGCAGTTTCACACTCATTTTAAAAACGTTCATGAGGCACACCTTGGTGGCCTAGTGAATAAGGCCACCAGACACAGTCCACATACATCCCAAGGACCAGGGTTTGAAACCTGGGAGTGGGGTGGGGGTGGGGGGCAGACCAAGATGAACAAATGAATAAGATAAATAAATGTTTCTTCCTCCTCTCTCTTCCTGCCTGCCTATTCACCTTCATTACTGCCTGTACCTTTACTTAAAAAACAAAAAGTTCGTGAGGAAGATGTCTGCTCCATGAGTCCAGAAAAGTTGGTGCTGCGTATCCATCTACACATGAGCCAGTGTGTCCCAGAGGCTGGAGGAGGGGTTGTCCTTTACAAGGAATGACTTCATCTACTTCAAATCTGTTTCCTCGCAGCAAATTGGGCCTAGAAGCTAAGAAACAGAGACAGAAGAAACTATGCCCCAAACAGAACCTAGGAGTCCCAATGCCCAGCTCTAACTCCACTGCAACTTTTCATTAATATGTCTCCTTCCCAGCTTGTCCTCTCAGAAGCCCCACATAAGGGTCCTAATTGGAAAGGTTCTCACCCTACAGCAGCCACCTCAGACCTACAGTGAGGCATGGGGGCCCTGATCAAAGTGAGCCAACTGACCTGGCTGGGGAGGACTGGGCTGGTCAACAGTTGGGGGAGATCCCTCATGTTCTAGAAAACTGGAAGCTTCTGCAGAGTTGTGGTGGGCCGAAGAATGGAAAGACCTCCATCTACATGTCAAGGGTCCTCTCATCCCAGGTTGTTACTCCTTGCTCAGAAGCCCTGGAGCTTACTTCAGCACCACCCTACCCTCACCCTGGTTCTGAGCCTCCCCGGGTACCCCAATGAGCTTTAAGGTCCCTGAGGACAGAGATGGGCCTGCCTGTTCACTACTGCACCCTGGCACGCAGCTTGCAGCCCGGCACTCAGAGGGACTCTCACACTCTCACAGGAATGAATCAAGTGGAGTGTGACACTCCCCCGCCCGAGATCCTCCTTCCTAATATGGTCTCCCTCACTATCTCCCCAGAACTGAAGTAGCCTCCATGAAGTTGAAATGCCCAGAAGCAACCTCCACCTGGATTAGAAAGGGTTCTGACTGCAACACACACACACACACACACCCCTACCCCCCACCCCCACCCCGACTCCCCCACCCCCGCATCAGCAAGGCCTTGAGTTCCTCTCAGGCTGGGCCTGGAGAAAGGCCCTAGGTAGGAAGCACTCCTCCCCACCCCTCCCTCCGCTTCTGCCCCAGAGGTACTTCAGTTACTAACATCAATTCCCTATTACTTTAGCCAAGAGCCCTGAGATCAATTAACTTAAGAGTAGCCTCTAAACTGACAGCATTCCGGGAGAGGGGTGGAGTCAGAATTAACAGGGGGCGGGGGAGGTGAGAGGGGAAACAGTGAATCAAAGAATGTGTCTGTCTGGAGACAGTGAAAAGAGAGACCTGAACCAGGGTCTGCAATTGGCTCCCTCCCACCTTCCCTCCCTTCAACCTCAGGCACTCAGGTAAGAGGGAAACTGGGAAGGATCAGGCAGAGCCCCAGTCTCTCCTATCCCTCTGCGATCTGTGCCCAGCAACCTTTGTGCCCACCCACCACACACACTCACAAGGGCCTCTGGGTGGGGTTGCCCAGGACCCGCATTCCTTTCTCTGCACAATCTGGGCAGACTTTCCAGTCAGCATTCCTTGCCTAGCTGGAAGGAACAAAAGATCAGTTCCTCCCAGGGACTCCAGGCTGAGTTTCTCTGGAGGAAGGCAAGCTAGGGTGTGGGGTGTGAGCCATGTCAGCAAAGGGGCAGAGGGCACTGGCACTCCAGATGAGGAAGCTCTCACACTAGTCCTCACTCTCCTTGGGACCTTCCATCCCTGGCTCTGTGTGCTTTTTAAGATGACCTCTCCCTCCCCTTTCTGGGTCCCAGGATCGCCCACCAACACTCCCTTCTTAGGGCAGCATCTCATCTCCCTTGGTGCTCCAGAATATTCCTGACACCTGCCCCCTCCCTGAAATTTAGGGGGCTTTCTATGCCCATCCCCTTCATACCACCACTCTAAGGTCCTGGGAAGATTCCTAGGGCTCCTTAGGGATTTCTATCTTATTTCTGTCACCCAATGTCAGCCCCTCCTGAGAGAGAATACTATCCCCACAGCACACCCACCCCCAGGATTTCCCTTCTCTGGCCTCCCCTTCCTTCTCATGCAGGGTTCAGAAATGATTTCCTGCTTCTCTCCCCCAGGCAAGTCCCTGGGTCTCAGCTGGAGGAGCAGGGTGGCACAGGGCGGACTGGGCAACCATCTGCCAGCCCCTGTCCCTCTGCTGCTCAGCATTCCAGCCACATAGACGCTCCCACTGCCAGGGACAGATAAGGTGCAGCTGGAGGCCAGCACCAGCTGCGTCTGTGCTTGCTCCCGGGGGTGGGGGGGTGGAGGGCAGACATGAGCAGGCAGCTGCGCCCCAGCCCCCTCTGTGGAACCCCTGCCCTGCTTTGGCCTGGCAGGCCTGAAGGTAGAATAAGAGAGTGGAGTCTCCAACCCTGTGATCCTGGCAAGCAAGCACCCCACTGGGGAGGGAAGCGGGGGCCATGTGACTGGGTCTTTGGTTGCTCCTTTTGGTAGCTCAGGAGGGGACTGCCATGCAGATACTCTTCACATTCCCTCTGCTCCTTCAGTCCCAAAGGGTTTCCAAACCAGTTTCTCCCAGATTTGGTTCAGGGTCCTCATACTCACCCCCACTCTCCCAAGCTGACAGGGAATGGACATTTCTGGGAATGAACCTGGTCAAACACTCTGTGACCACTGGTCTAGCCGGAGGTTGAGTTGAATGCAGACACCTATCTGGGAGGGAATGCCTGTCACTGTGGATGCCCACCTAGAGAACAGAGGTCATGGAGGGACCAGAGTACGTCCTTCTGACATCCCCTGAACTGTCCTCCGAGAGGGGTTCTTATTGCTAAATGATGGGTGCCCTTGAAGACTCACAGAACTGTTTACCGGTGCCCGTGCGCATAATATTTTGCAAACACTTTGACACGGGGTGGAACCCCAGTTAAGAACCTCTGCTCTCAAGGCAACAAAAGAGGCCAAAATGGTCTCTCTCATGAAGGTCTGTTATAGGCAGGTCTGTTCTGTCGATGCCATATCCAGTGGCTAGCTACATGCCTCCTGGCCTAGAAGAGACTGGCAAGGATGGAGAGGCATAAGTTAACTAGGAGAAGGGAAAGAAAGTAGAGCACCAGGTACAGTGTGTCCCTTAGGACCAGGGAGTGGTGGAGAGTGCCAGAATATTCCTGTCCCCCTCCAGAATCTTAAGGGAATTTCTGTGCCTCACACTCCTCTCTTTTGGGAGATTCCTGCCCAGAGTGAAGGGGTCTGGCATTCCCCTCAGGCAGATGTCACACATGTACCCACAACCAAATTCCCATCTTTGTAGGACATTCTTATAGGCAAAAGTGTCAGAGTTCCTGACATGAGAGGAGCTGACTGTGCATTCATCCAGAGAGTTAAGAGCCTAAGTAGGCTGGGTCTGGCTAGAGTCAGGGTCAGGCCTTTGACATGGGCTCAGAAACAGCAAAAACCTAATCCTTCCTGACAACCTAGAACCAGGAAGGGTCACAGCTGGGTCTGCAGGCTGCTAGTCCATGTGTCTCTCTCCCTCGTAAGAGGAAGAACTCCGTGGCTCCAGAATTTTGTGAACCAATCCTGTCTCCATATGACTGCTTAGAAATGTTCCCTCAGACAACATGGACCAATCACATTTCTTATCTCCTTATCATACCAAACGTGTCTACGTACCACCACTCATAATCTTTCTGGACGTGAGGGACAAATGAAACTTCAACAGAACAGTCTGTATGGACTAATTTTACCCCCACCTTATACCTTCCTAGGTTAAGCCAAGAATTCCCTCTCATCCAACAGCACAAACTATCTGGGCTTATGGGTTTTCTCCATCTTTGTTGGTGGGCCCTTCTGCTCATGTGTTGGGGTATTAGAGAGGGGAAGGCTTCTGGCTTTGTCTTCCACCCTAACCTACAGTTCTACCACCCTTGGAAACATAGCTCGTAAGTTTAGAAACCCTTTGGCCTTGGGGTCTGGGGAATCCAAAACTCTTCTGCTGGGAGGAAGAAAAGAGGAAAAGAAGTGGTTTGTGCATCATGCTAAGTTCCCCACCAGATTGGCTCAGCAAATAATGTGTTCATGCAACTTTTGTCCAGCAGGAGCAACAAAGGCTCATGAAACCCATCAGTAGAGCAGGGCTTAAAGAGATCGGGAGGTCCTGTGTAACCTCAGTGGGAAAAACAAGCATGATCATGTCTCCAACCTTTCTATACAAACACAGTTCATGCTCCCATAGTGCTCGATGGCTGAAAGCAAGCTGGGGGAGAAGGGCAGGGAGAAAGGGGAGGATCCGAGAGTAGAGAATTAAATGCAGGCATGGAAAGCAAAAGGATTCTAGGGGAGATTGGGTTTTCAAAGAGCAAGGATGAGAATTAAAAGCAAATACAACAACTCCAGAGTCAGCAATACAAATGAAAGCACATTGGGACTTATGAGACATGAGTTCTAATCCTGACTCTCACTCACCAGGTAGGTGAGATCCTGAAACTCATTCTGCTCTCCTCTGGGTCTCTGTTGGTGCATTTATAAAATAGAGATAAGGTGCATCCTGGTGGAATAGCAGTTAGGTCTGCTGCCTCCAGCTGAGCACAGTCCACATACATTCCAAGGACCAGGGTTCAGGTCCCAGGGGCCAGGGGAAAACAGCCAAGATGAACAGCTAAATAAAATTAAATAAATATGCTTCCTCCTCTCTCTTCCTGTCTGCTTGCTTATTCACCTTCATTCCTGCCTGCACTTTTCCTTTAAATAAACAAATTAATTAAATTAAATAGAGATAATATAGCTATTCAGGGGGCTGGGGAGAGTCTAGAAAATACTCTGGAAAGTTACAAGCATCGTCCTCATCTGTGTCATTATTTACACATGGCTCCAGGGTCTTAGGTTCCTTTCCAGTCTGTCTGATTCTAACCGCCCCTCCCCAGAAACCCGTGGCACATGAGATGTCAATCTGTTCCCCTAATCCTCCCAGGGGTGCTGGCTTTGAGGCAGCCCCATCTGTATGAGCACCTGTGGGGCACCTCCATGCTAAGAAGCAAAGGGAGCCTCCAGGTCAGCCATGACAGTATACCTACTCCTGTCTCCTGCAGCCCCCACCTCCGGGGCTCTTGCGGGCGAAGGGGAAACCTAACAGGACAGTATACATGTGTATGTGTGGCGGGGGAGGGCGGGGGTATGCCATGGAGAGAAGCACCTGGTCCACTGTTTAAGAATGAGTTTCTTACAGCCCATGTTTCACAATGTTTTTCAAACTTTAATTCAATTCACCTGGGGATTCTGTTAAAATGTAGATTCCGGGAAACGGATGGCAAAGTCCTGCATGTCTTTCAAGCTCCCAGGTGACGCGCCTCAGACCTCATTTCAAGCACAAGGCTGCAGCTCTACCACGCCCGCAATGGTGGCCCAGAAGCTAAGCTTGATGGGATCAAGGCCGTGCCAGGCTGTGTGCATGCCTGCGTGTGTGTGCCCAAGTACGTGCACATGCATGCATGCAAACACGTGTCGGTGTTGTGTACTGTAAGCGGTCTTTCCTGCATTCATGGAATGGATGAGGTCAGGCCCTCACACCAGGTCCCCTCCTACCAGAAGTGAAATCCAGGGATATTTGCTTTGTCTCCCAGAGCAGCACAATGAGAAGCTACTGCTCCTAGTCTCCTCCCCTGGGACTCGCTGACTCAACTCCTTCGCCAAGAGAGTCACTTACCACCTTGAAGTCTTCAGCACTGCAGATCTCCCCCCGGAAGTGGCAGGAGAGCAGCATGTCTCTAATGTCGTGCCCTGCACGATCATAGAACTCTCGCATGTTGAAGGGCTTGGGCTTGAAGCTACGGAAGTTGGCCTTATCCTGCAGTATCTCCAGCTGCTTTTCATCTGCCATCTGTGTGTCTGGTATCTCATACCTGGAGGCCGGGGGTGAGCAGCAATGGATCAGCATGACCTAGGTTCCTGCTTTCCTCCAGGGGCTCAGACCCAACAGGGTGAGGGAGGGACAAGGGCAGCATCCAGCCCAGAGATCAGGCCTGGGCATAGGTAAGGAAAGAGAGCTAGCCGTGTTAGAGGTCTGAGAAGATGGAAGGATCTTCAGTGGCTGTCCAGGGGAAGGGTGGGCAGGGAGATCAAGCAGGAGCTATGGCTCGTATACTATAGTCTCTACCCTTTAAAGATGGTCTGTCCAGCAAGTGAGAGACACAGTGGTAGGAGGATGAGCAAAGTTCTCTCTAAAAAGGGTGATGCTGTCTCTCACAGCTCAGGCTGGATAGAGGCACAGCTGTTTTGGACTACGCTGGGACCAGAGACAGGTACCCTTAGTTAGATACTCAGCAGTACCCCAACTTCTTTGTTGCGAGTGGCATATTGGGGAGGACCGAAGGGCAGAGTAGGCTGACTTTATGGTGGGTGAGAGGCAAACCCTCTGGGAGCTGGGATGCATGCAACTCCAGGAGCCTGGATGGGGATGGGTGGGAGCCGCCCACCTGTTGTTGAGCAGGGCCAGCAGCTCCCCTGCATGGTACAGGTCATTCTTGGAGACTTGGCTAAAGCGGAACTCGTTGAGGTTGCACAGCGTGACGGCTGGGAAGGTGAGCTGTGAGGCAGCCACCTCATCGAGCTTGGTAACGTGGTGGTAGTGGAAGTAGTACTGCACACGCTCGGTGCACACACACAGCAGCACAGCCAGTGAGCCCAGGAAGCACAGAGCCCAGAGTGCCCGCTTCAGAGACAGCCGCTCGTAGGAAAAGATGTGGGCCAGGCCATGCAGTGTGGAGCTGCTGGCGAAGGCCTGGATGCTCACTGGCTGGACACCACCCACCTCTTCCTCCTCGGCCTTCAGTTCCATCCTGGCTGAGGGGCACCTGGGGGAGGTGGGGGGGGGGAGTCTGTTATTATCCTGGGATGATGAAAGCCCACATGGGGTCCCTTCAAAGGTGTCCATCTGGAATCTCCATCTGCAGAGGTTACTGCCCCCGGGGCAGGAGACTTCCCAGGTGTGTGAGTCCAGACCTGGCTTGGTGAGCGACACACTCCCAGAACAGGGTTCCTGCAAATGCAGGGGCTCAGAGGGTAAGCTCAGGCCAAGAGAACACTCCAGGGAAGCTTCCCAGCTCAGGGGAGACCCCAGATGTAGTCATCAGAGGATGAGAGGGAAGTCCCGATGTTCCCACAGGCAGGCACAGGAGTTCCCTCCAGGCGTAGGGTCATCTGGGACGGGAATGTCCACCCCATACTGAAGACAAAAACTCCCCAGATCCACTGAATGTAGGTTCAGGAGCTCCTGGCCAAGGGTGTCCCCAGGTCTGGGCATTTGCCCCTGAGAGCTAAACCTGGGTCAGAAACCACTCAAGGAGGTGGGCAACGCTGGGGAGGGGCTCAGCCTGAGTCCTCACCTCCTGGTGGTTCCAGTTCTCACGGTGCAGGATGTATAGGTGTATGTTTGGGGTAGGGGGAGGAGGGCAGCCCAGGTAGATGCATGAGAGGGGGGGCGGTTCCCTATGACAGCAAGCTGTCCCCACCCTGGACGCACCCCGCCTCCGGTCCAGTTTCTCGCTGCAGCCAGATCCCCTGCTCGACCCCTGCCCCGCCCCCCCCGCCCCAGTCACGGAGCCACCTCTGCTGCTGGGGAAAGCGAGAGGGGAGGGAAAGTCCTGGCTTCGGGGCACTGGGGCGTCCCGCAGCCAAAGACCCGGGGAACGGAGACCCACCTGAGGGGGCTTCGGGAACCCGGCAACCGGCGGCGGGTCCTGGGGCGCGGGACCGGACGCGGGCTCAGAGCCGAGCCGCTGAGGGGTTCATGGCCCGGAGCGGGAGCCGGCGGCCGCCGCGGCACGCCGCGCAGAACCCTGCAGGGAGCGGCCCTCCTGGCCCGGCTCGACTCAGTTCGCCCGCCTGCCCGCCCGCCCGCGCGCGCTCGCTCGCTCGCTTCGGCTTGGTCCGCCCGGGCTCGGCGCGGTGCGCTGTGCTCTCAGCCCCGGGATCTGCAGGGATCCATCGTCCGGCCGGGAGGCGGCGGGGGAGGGGAGAGGGTGCGCGTGCGCGCCTACGAGTGTCTGCGAGGGTGTCTCTGGGCCGGTGTGCGCGCCGGAGCCCCCGACCCGGGAGCAGGACCGAGGGCTCCCCCCACTGCCTCGCCCTCTCCTCCCGACCGCTCTCGGCAGTGCTGCTTCCCACCAGTCCCGGAGCCGTCTCCCTGCCTGCAAGGAAGGCCCTGTGGTTTGTGTGTGTGATTATGTGATGTGATGTGTGTGTATGTGTGTGTGCGTGCGCGCGCAGGAGGGAGGGTGTCTGCCCCCCCGCGTCCCCTCCCCGCGCTGTCTCCTTCGGATCGATGCTCCTGCCTCTTGCTGCTGCTTCCTCTGGTGACACACGCGCGTATGCACACACATGCAAGCCCCGAGTCACACTTGACTGATTCAAGCACTTGCCCGTGTGGAGACACAAACACATATACAGACCAGAGTCACACCACACCAGTCACAGCCGCGCGCGCGCGCGCACACACACACACACACACACACACACACACACACACACACACACACACTTACTCTGAAGGCCTGGCCCGCAGGGCAAGCACTCTCAGGCTTACATGCATTCACCAGTTCTTATCCCTGCTCCTCACCCGTATGTGACACGTACATACATGCACATGTGTAAACAAGTCCACAACCTTAGCCACTCAAACCCCATCCTTCTAGCCTTGGGCATGCCTTGGTGAGGGGCATGTTTGCAGCCTCTCACCTCCAAGCCTCTAAAGAACGAGCAGAGAGAAGGAAGGTGACATAGCCAGAGGTCAAGGGAAATTGGACAGAAATCAAGAAAGGAAAAGGAGTGGGGGATGGGTGGGTGGGAATGTGAGGATTAGGGGACTGGGGGTGAACAGGAAGACAAAAGATTGCAAAGGAGAGCTGTACTCTGAGATGTAGCAGAATTTGGGGACACTGAACCCAGGCCTAAAGGCTACCCCTGAAGCTCTCACCTCTCCTCTCTCTCCCTCTTTCTCCTCCCTGAAAGGCCTTGGGGGGCTCTCCCTATCCAATTAACAGAGAAGGAGCAATCAAAGGGAAGTTGTTAATTTGCTGATGCTCATTAGGGGCTCTTAGCAAGGAGACTGTTGAGGTCTGGTGGTGTCAGATGATGGGGAGGGGAGTGTGGGGGACCATAATTCTATCTCTAGTAACTCCTTTACTCCTTGCAGGCTGGCACAGCTCTGGAGGAAGGAAGAGGTGTGTTCCCAAGATGTGATGCTGGGCTTTAAATTAGAAGAAACTGTTATGAGAAGGGGCTGGCATAGTGGAATGGAGTTGGGTAAGAAGTTGTGATATTTGGGGGCAGAGGCACAGAGGAAGTCAGAGAAGGCAGCTAGAGATCCCTAAAGGGATCATGGGCTTAGGACTGTGTAGGAGGGAGAGTAGGATTCGTTTGCTAGGGGACTGGGGCTATCCCTGCCAAAATAGATGAGAGTCTTGGGTTCTGGGAGTGGGTCGGGGAGCTGTCCAGCAGCACCAGACTGTGCCACAGGGCCGCCTTGTGCCCGGGCAGCCAGTGGATGGCAGTACACTTCCAGATACTTAGAATAAGCCCAAGGGGACATTGGGAGTGGGAATTTAGTGTGAGGGTCCCAGAGATTGGAGAAAGGGCAGAGTCTGAGTCTTGGATTCTAAGTGTCCTCAGGGGGAGAGGAGAATCATCTTGGCGCATCTGTAATTCCCCTAGCTCCCCACCCTCGCGATCTGAGTGACACTGGAGCTCCTTCGGATGGCTGCAAATTGCTTCAGTCACCTGGGATGTTATTGAGAGAGCAGCGGGGGTGGAAGGAGGGTGATGAGGTGAGGTGGGGGCAGAGAAGGATTGATGGAGGACAAGAAGCAGGCTTAGGAGGAAGATAGGAGATGTGATCAGGTCATCTCAGCCTCCAGAGCTGGCCCTGCTATTTTTTAGTATGGACAGACCCTTGACTCTGAACTCAGTTTCCTCATCTATGAGATGGGAATAGTAGTTATTTCATTGGATTGTTTGAGGATTGCATGAGCTAATGAATGGAGGATTACATGAGCTAATAATGAAGGGCTCAGCACATTACCTTGCACTTAGTAAATCCTTGATAAGTGATAGTTATTATTAGATCCAGTGGCAAAACCACCAGAGCAATCGAATCAGGGCAGAATCTGACAGTGTTTCTCAACCCAGGTTGCGCATATGAATCAGCCAGGGAACTTTTAAAATGCTGATGCTGTGGCTCCTTAGATCAATTAAATCAGAATCTTTGAGGAGAGGGTCCAGATCTCCAAACTTTTAAAAACTCTTAATACGTGACAGCCAGTCTTGAGAAACCTTGTTCTCCAGAGTCCATAGGTCTGAATAAAGGCATCATAGTATGACAAACCACACTTTAGAAATTCTCTTTTGTACCACCTAAATCCCTTATGCTATCGTTTCCTTTTGATTTGAGGTGAGATGGACCCCTACTCTAGGCAGTATGTTTCAGCCAGACTTCACTAAGCCTTTTCCCATAAACTCCAGGATTGGCCTTGGGATCATGGTAAGAAGTAGCTTGTTCCTGCTTTCAAATCCTCCCAGTATCAAAGGAGAGATGAAACGATTGCCAAATGGACTCTAGGGCAAAGACCAAGAGTGAAAATGAGGCATGGCCAGTGCTGCCGGCTTTGAGAGGCAAGGGGGGCAAGTCACTCTGATTTGTTTGTGGTGAAGACATGAGGAAAGGAGGAAGCTGGCGTTGATAGGGCCTGTAAGATGACACTTATGGGATCCAAGGACTGTGATTAGTGTCCTACTGCTCTTTTGCTTTCCTGGCCCACCAACCTCTTGGTCAGCCTGACAGATCCGAGCTCCTTC